>JAQIWA010000083.1:0-54893 GCA_034693305.1 Eueremaeus valkanovi | reverse complement strand
TTCCTCGGGGGGGGGGGGTGGGGGGGGGTTACACTAGACCGAATTTATAATCCCCATTTCTAAAGAAAGTGGTGATAAAAACCGGCAATTTTACCACTAACCCCCCTCCTTTTGGACTCCTAGAGCTTTGTTACCTCTAAAAGTGAATGAATGAACAAAAGTTAAACTTTTAAATTAGACAAAACTGAATGCGAAAAAAATGTCGCCATTTAGTCGAGGTTATCGTTAATTATCACAATAAGTGCAATCTTATAGTCATTTCAGTTGACTATTAATTCTTAATATATTAATAAATGCCTGAATACTGATTTGAAAGCGGAAATGGCTTTAAAAGAGACCGGATATCGGCTACACTTACTTAAAAGGCCACTAAATCCTAATGAATGCCTATTTTGTCGTTAATTGAATACAACTCAAACTTTATTGCAATTTTCATTTGAACATAAAGTTTACGCAATTTTTATTTTCTAAATAATTTGTAGTCAAATAATATTTAGATATAAACCGCTTCGTTTGAAGGGAATAGTAGACTTTTATATACTCTTCCTCATTCTTGCGAAAAAATTCTATATTATAACTAATTGAAAAGTTTTATAAGTAGAACAAAAAACTCTAGAAAACATCGGAATTATATTTCTATTCCTTAAAAATATCCTCACATTTGAAGGTAAATATAATATTGTTTTCATATTTCGACTTGAATTAAGGGTTTCTTCAAATTGTTTATTATCTTTTCATATACTATGAGCTCTTATGTGATATTATTTGCAGAAGTGATGGCACCGATCAGTAGATCTGCTGAATCTGATTACCACTTCAGTGAAGTCGAAAACATTACTGAAAATGACAAACAAATGGATTCGAAAAGTGATAATAAGTTTAAAATAGAAATTGTTTGGAGAAATGTGATAGTTATGTCACTGTTCCATATCGGGGCTATATATGGGGCCTATCTTATGCTGACAGTAGCCAAATATCAAACAGTGATCGCCTGGTTCCTTTTCTATATTGGTTCGGGTAAGCAGTTATTGTTTTTATTCCAATTTACTTTAATTTGGGTCAAGTAGTCGATGAAAACTATAGGCGTTTAGAATTTAGGTATGAACTCAATATACTGTAACCAGGGCAAGATAGAATTCTTCAAAGCTACACCGAAATTATTAATGGCAGGAATGTGCAAGCTCGAAAATATCGAGAGATTTGATAAATGTTTCCAAAATCGAAAAATTTATTCTTAATTTAATGCATATTCAATACATTCTTATAATGAAACATAATATGACACAGGTTCTATAGTCCAGTAATAATGTAGTCAAGTAATTTCAAATATTCATACCAAATGTAGGAGCTCTTGGTCTAGCTGTTATTGCCCAGGGGGTTTCATCAGCCTAGGCTTCTTGCGTGCATTATCTTTTAATTAACCATAAGCTCAGTTCAGATATGACTAAATTTGTTTACTGTTGTTTAAAATTTAATTGATTAAGGATTGGGCATAACTGCCGGCGCTCACCGCTTATGGGCTCACCGGTCATACAGAGCTAACCTTGGGTTGAGAGCATTGCTGTGCTTTATGAACACAATGGCCGTTCAGAACGATATATACGACTGGAGTCGTGACCATAGAGTGCATCACAAGTTCTCTGAAACAGATGCCGATCCGCACAACGCGAACCGCGGATTCTTTTTCTCACACGTCGGTTGGCTGCTCACCAAAAAGCACCCGGAGGTCAAATCTAAGGGAAAAAGTGTTGATCTGAGTGACCTATTGGCCGATCCTTTAGTGCGCTTTCAACGCAAATACTATCGGCTTTTGGTTGTCATCTCTGCTGTTATAATCCCAACACTCATACCGTATATATGTTGGTCTGAAAGCATTGAAAACGCCTTTTATGTCTGTGTTCTCTTCAGATACTGCTATACACTTAACTGGTATGCAATCGATTCACAATTCTTTAATCAAATATTAATAAATTATTTTTAGTATAACTTCATAAAAGAGAATATCTGTTAGACATAGAGTAGTCGTCCGTTCAATACAACTACTAATGATTCAAAATAACCAATTTATTTATGAAAATAAAATTTTTTATAATAGCACCTGGTTGGTCAACTCGGCAGCTCATTTGTATGGTCAACAGCCATATGATTTATCAATTAATCCAAGGTATGATATATACTGTCCAATATTTAGGGTTAATTTCGAAAATATTTTGATTCATATAATCATTTCAGAGAAAACGGTTTCGTTACGATCCAGACATTTGGTGAGGGTTACCACAATTATCATCATACCTTTCCCTGGTACGTTTTCAACCCAATAAGACCATTGATGTCGAAGCTTTATTTTAGCTTGATTACCTGTGCTGTTAAATTGTTTAGGGATTATTCTGCGAGTGAATTGAGCTGGAAGTATAACTGGAATTTTTCGACGCTTTTCATCGACTTTTTCGCTGCAATTGGTTGGGCTTATGATAGGAAAAAGGTGTCAATGGATATGATCGCCGCTCGGGTCAAACGAACGGGAGATTTAAAGTCAATTATAAAGACAAAGACAACTAATTATTTGAGAGTATGTTTGGATCAATGCATGGCTTTCTGCGTAGGAATGAGTCATTTGTGGATACCTTTTCTCATCAGATATTTTATTAGTCATTAAAATTTCTAAATAATAACGAGTTATTTATTTAAGATAATATCACAAAATACCCTGATCAATGATAAGTTATACTCTGATGATAACTATAATAAAACCAGAAAAGTACACAATTTTTGTTTGAAAATTATTAGTTTCATAGGGATGTGCAAGGAGACATCTAACCAAAACATCCCTTATGCTTTTCGCGACGAGAGAGCCACAATTAAAGCTAATTTTTCATAATTCGAGCAAGCTCAGTTTTGTTACAATTAAGCCAGAAAAGACAAATTCGGTTAAACCGTTTTAGTATTGGCGCGAATTTGTGTGAATGTTATCGCCCAAATACCCCTTTCGCACACCAAGTTTTTTGCCGCTTCGTTACTTACCCTTTCCTACTGTATACCCTGATCTGTTGCCCAGTTTGCAAATTCTCAATCACACGATCATTAAGTTTATTATTTATAACTAATTTAGAGTTGTTTAACGACAGGTCATCTCTAATGAAATCCAAGTTCCAATATTAAGAAATCTAATTAATATAATTATATTATTTTTATATTAAAATTTATTTTCATCTCTTCGTAATTCAATAAGAAATAGTGAAATATTTATTAATATAAGTTAATTAGAATTTTATGGCAAAAATAAATTATTGTTTCATACTTTACACATAACTGACAGAACAATGAAAAGGATTCTTAGCGTAGATGAAAATATTAAGAAAAAGCAAATCTTAATAAGTTTTTCGGTTCAAGAATAGAGTTCATAAGACATGCAATGAGTTATATATTATTTTGAATGACAATCGAAAAGCGAATCGAAAAATGAATAAAATCTATATTTCATTCACATCTCAAATACAGGTATAATCGGGAAAATAGTTTGAAATAAAAAATATATTAAAATAATAACAGTTTTGAAAAATAGAAATGTGTTATAAATATCCGAATAAGTATTATACTATAAAAAGTCGTAAAAGCTTTTCGCAATATATTCTCAACGCTTTTCATTCAAAAGAATGAGTTTAAGTCAGAAATACAAATTGCATTCAATATTAATAATATATATTTAAATTTAAGTCTTATATTATTTTCTATTAGCGGTTAAGTAAACAAAAACAAGAATAAGATTAGAGTAAGTGATGATATGTCTGATCGAAAATTATAGTCAAATCTTTCTATTGTCTAAAACATAATATGAGTTCAGTTCGCGTCTGACTATAACTTATTTATAACTCATTTTTTATATGAATATTAATTTTTTTAATGCATTTATGTTTTATGTTCGCAAAATATAGTCTTTAAAATGATTATTGGTTTTGAAGTTTTTAAATATTCAATTGACATGAATTAAAGTTAAAAACAGATTACATAAGAATTCTTTTCAAATATCTATAATTGTATTTCAATTGAATTGATTTCATATGAATTAAATTAATGGTTAAAATTCAGCACAATTTGCAAAATAATAGTTAAAAATAAGATTGGATTTGAAAGTAAAGGTTTGTTACTATTATTATAATATTGCGATCAATGTTCGCATCAATTTTGTATTGCTTTGGACTTCAAAGATGTCCATATGTTCTTGGAGCATTCATGATGCTCCAAATATCTGCTCAAATCCCTCCAAGTAAGATTATTATTTACTGTAATCTCAAAACTTTCTCCAAAGCCAGTCAAATATTATAAGTCTTTTGAAACAATAAATGAAAAAAATGAAATAGACATAGGATTTAGCAAAAATCAGTTTTATTTAAATAAAAATTAAATAATTGTTTGACTTTCAATCACTTCCCATAAGATCTTATATAAAGCTCATAAAAAGCAAAATATTTTGAATACTCGGCCTAACGTCTAATAATCTACAATTCCTTCTGTTGTTTCAATTGATGACTATTCAGGCAAGCATTTTGTGTCAACTTATAATATAATGCAAATCAATGAATAAGTGATAAATCTTAATAAAAACAAATCAGAACCATATTTGACCCAATATACTGTACTTGTACTGTATTATATACATATCTAAATTATTAAACTGACTCAGATAATAGTTAACTGCATTGGCTTAAAAAAATAATAATAATCTAAAATATTGAATAATCTTAATGTGAAGTATAATAAAAACGTTTCGATTGTTTAAGTACTTATTGGTTGCTCTTTAAACAAATTGAATGCAATATCTATTGGAGAAATAGCTTTGAAAATAACCTGAAGTGATATTCGCCGCCAATGGGCAGTAAAAGCATACCTTCAGGTTATCTAAGCTAAAGGTAATAAATGAAAATACATGAATAGGAATGGGGTAACAATAAGAGCTAACTGATCATCTGAGCCAATGGAAAGCAGACATAAGTATAGCCGTAATGTTCTAACTGTGCTCTCACTCACTAAAAATGAATCTTCACTTCTGTTTTGTTCAATAAATAGGTTTCGTATATAACTGTATAACTGTTGTGCAAAATCTTATTTAAAATATTTAATTAAAAAAATAATAAATAAAAATTTGATTGAAGTGCGAAATGAATTTTCTGAACCAATAATATATTTATAGAAAATATATTCTTAAATATGCATTGAATTTATTAATATTTTTTTAAAGTTCCAAAATTGTTGAATCAGTTTGTTTTCAATTCAATAAGCATTCAGTTCTGTAATAATCAAAGATTTGTTTTATTGATTCAATCGTTGAAAAACTTTTCTGAAAAGAGTTTTATGAATTAAAATAAAAATCTTAGAAAATAGTGGAATAATGGCTCCATTTATGTTGGAAACACCAATCAACTATATGAGCCAGAAGCAAATTGATACGGATCAAATTAAGCCTGACATTCAAATTGTGTGGAAAAATGTCTTTCTTCTCAGTTCTATACATTTGGGTGCCATATATGGGGCTTACCTCATGATTATCTCCGCTCAATATCAGACAGTCTTCGCCTGGTATTGGTTTTGTCTGCTTTCGGGTAAAACTTTTGACAAATCTTAAAAATAGATTTCGTTATACTTTAAGATGCAATGTCTATAGCCTTCAAACAATATCTAATCTGAAATATTTTGACTTAAACTTCATTTAAACGCTTAAAAAGTTTTTTAGATTTGATGTAATTTTCGTTTAAGTTCAACAATAATCGGGGCCTAAAATAATATTATCTGATCTGATAGTCTTATCTAAGACTCTAACTCTACTAACATATTACAGGAATGGGAATAACTGCTGGCGCACATCGATTATGGGCCCACCGCTCATATAGAGCTAATTTCACCCTAAGAGCAATTCTTTGTTTCTTGAACACAATGGCCGTTCAGAATGATCTCTACGACTGGTGTCGGGACCATAGAGTGCATCACAAGTTTTCGGAGACAGATGCTGATCCGCATAACGCCAATCGGGGCTTCTTTTTTGCGCACATGGGTTGGTTGCTCTGTAGGAAACATCCGGATGTGATCGCAAAAGGAAAGTCTGTGGACTTGTCTGACTTATTAGCCGATCCTATAATACGCTTTCAGCGCAAACACTATCGACTTTTGGTCGTCATCTCTGCGGTGATAATCCCTACTCTTATTCCATACCTTTGTTGGTCCGAAACAATTATCAACTCATTCTTCGTTTGTGTAATATTCAGATATTGTTATATTCTTAACAGGTATTCATTTAATGCTTTTTAGATTTTATTTTTTAAAAAAAATATTTTTATAACATATTCTCATTCAATGATCGATTAAAATAACAGAATATTTATAGTAATGAATAAGAATTTCGATGAATATAACAATTGGTTTATCAAAAAAATTTTAGTTCAATCACAATATACTATATATAGTTCAAACAGAGATGTGCAGGGGTGTAAACAATATCAGAGGTGGGCAGACTTTTCGAAACCAGGGGAATAAATTTGATTATTTTGCTGATATTTCCAGGGGATTCAGGGGGAATTCTTTTCAATTCGCGCAATTCATATATGTAAACAATATAACACTAACTGTATATTTAGCTGTAGTTTTGCTGAAATTCTCTTAAATCAAAATAATTTAAAAGTGACTTGGTAAAGTTTTATCTAAATTCCACTCTGGGACATCCATTTTGTTGTCATTTTTATTCGATCTAGCATCAGAGGGGAATCAGCCTTTAGCCAATTTTCTTCGATCACAATTCAGGAATGGTCAAACATGTCTTACCCCCTCTGCCCACCTTTGATACCATATGTTCTTAATTAAAATTTTAAACTGATAATTCCATTTTGATCCCAGCACATGGTTGGTCAATTCTGCCGCTCATATGTGGGGTCAACAACCCTATGACATAACAATTAATCCGAGGTTTGAATAATTGATAATCGTTTATACATTGAATATTCAAATGAACTGGCTCAATATTTTCATTTCTTCCAAAACTTAGAGAAAACAGTTTTGTTACGTATCAATCATATGGGGAGGGCTACCACAACTATCATCATACGTTTCCTTGGTATGAATTCCTAAAATATTATGTCTTATCAAAAAATGATTGAAATTATGAATGAATTGCATTAATATTATAATAAAGGGATTACTCGACGAGTGAACTCGACTGGAAATATAACTGGAATTTTTCCACACTTTTTATCGACTTATTCGCCAAAATTGGTTGGGCTTATGACCGGAAAAAAGTATCACTCGATATGATCAGTGCCAGAATCAGAAGAACTGGAATCAAACCAATTAAAGGAATAAATGAAATCAATTCCTATGATCTGTGTATTAATCGATGCATTTCACTGACAATAGCAATGAGTCACTTATGGATACCTTTTCTGATAAGATTTTTAATCAAATCCTGAATTTTCTGTTAAATCTAATTGTTATCCAAATCAAAAATTCTTATATTTTGCAGAAAAAAAGATTATTTACTTTACTAACGAATAACTCATTAAAAAATATTGTTTTCTTACAAAATAAATATTAATAATAATTCAAATGAATCAAAGATTTTATTTTTTTTAAACATTTTATGATTTTATTGGAAATACTATTTTATTTTTAGCAAATTTATTCACAAAATTATTGCTTTGAGAGATGTATATGAGATGGAAATGGAAATGAGTTCTTCACATAATATGGAGATATCATATCATTTCACATATTCGACAAACTTTTAAAATAACTTATTTTTGGTCTCAATGAACAGCATATCTATTGTCAAAATGTTTGCCTTATTTCTTGAGAACATAACTACAGTATAATTATACTGCAGGGATGCGGAATAGTATAGGTCAGGTCAATATGCCCTGTGCAATATTAAAAATACTCAAATTCTAAAATTAAATCTATGCTCTGTATAGTTTAGATACTCCTTGACTTTCAACTTCAAAGTGGATTTTTGGTCAATAAATATAACCATAACTGTCCACACTGTGCAACCCTGATATAATAGACTGAACACTCGATAGTGAACTTAATTTTTATTATTTTTTCGAACAAATATTAAATTTAGTTCAAAGCCGTAAAAATAAAGTATAGACTTATGTGCAAAATGGGTTTGTATGCGACCATAAATATGATCAGTGCAGTGGATATATTAGCATCTAAATCCTTATGGAAAATACACCCCGGTGTTAATGCATTCCAAATATAACAGTTTTAATTTATTCATATGCGATACAAATGACACGGATCTGAAGTAGTTTTCGCCTCTAATACCTTCTCATTAGTATTAGTTTCTGTATTCATATTATATATATATTTATTGAGAAATAGTTTTCTTATAATTCAAAACTAATTTAAATTCAAAATATTGTCATTAATATTGAATTCTTAAGAATATATTATTTCGGATGAATTGTTCCGAATATATACAGCAATTGATTAAATGCATGTCAGTTCAGAGATGCAGGGACAAAGATTTAGTGAAAATATTCTTACATAGGTTTGAATTTAAAAATATTTGAGGTGGATCACTTAATTATTTTTGAACACATTCTCTGATTTACAGTATTTTAATAAGTATTAGAAAAATGGTTGGATTTTAATTAAATCAGTTTAAGGACCAGTTATGCAAACCATCCTTTAATGGCCAGTAATGCTTCTTCTCATCTCTTAACGAATTTACTTAATAAACACATTAGCAACTTGATCATTTAATTAAATTGATTAATAAAAAATTAATTCTAGTATTATAAAAAATTGTCTTGATACTATCAATATTATTGTCCTGTAGATAAAATAAAGTTAGGGAGGGAATCGAAAATGCAATGAAACTAGATCAATAGATTCTGCAAATTTTAAATTTCACCAATTTTTGAGCGACCTAGCACATGTCTAATAAAGGACTTGCTTAAAGATCAAACAGGCTTTAATACACTTAACTGTAATCATATTTCATAGAAATACGGTTTTTTACATTAAATGAATAAAAATCTGAACTTATTTTGATTTATTAGAAAAAGAATTAATTATAAAAAAAACCCGATTAATGAATATTGAATATAAAATTAAATAATTTATTAGTCATTCAAAATAACCGGCTATTCATAAGATTAATATTAAAAAAAAACACTACATTAAATGGTCTTATATGTGATTTGACGCTTAATTTAATAAATTCTTTATAATTAAAAAATTAGTTCAAGTTTTAACTCTTTATTTCCATATTTAAAGTTGGGATTAAATAATATTAATGCGAAGTCATTAAAAAAAATCTGTCGGATACTTCTGATCACATTTTTCTAAATATTTATTCCGTTTACTAACAGCTCAAATAAAATGATAGTATTTTTCAAAACTTATAAAAAATAGATAATAAAACAGAAATATTTTTGAAAACTATTTTTTCACACTATTTAACGCTTTGTTCCTAAAAATACTATAATTTAAACAAATTTTTGACACAACTATTGAGTGTAAGAAAAATTAATGACAGCTCTTATTGTGCATAATAGTTGTGGAGAAGATCTGATGAGGGGATCCGTCAAATGGAATGCCAGTCTAACATAACAGGCCTTAACAGGGGGTCACATCTGAAGAAACCCAATGACGGTCATTAATGCACCGGTATATCAGAAAATACTGTACTGAGAGTAGTAGTAGTAGTGGTGACTCAATATTATACAAAACTACTTAATCTTCTATTTTCTCAGCCCTTAAGGTCTGAGGACTAGTATTTGGCATAAAATACTTGTCTTCTAATAGTAAAGTAACGTAAAGACAGACCATTTAAATTGACTAACCATTCAGTCTATTAAGCAGATATACGCAAGCAAACTGGTATAGCCAACATAGTCCAGGCTCAATAGGTCTAATTGGATAATATTTATTAATAGCTGACATGTAAAATAGTACCATGATGATAATCGTGATAACTTAAATGATTTGATTTCATGGTTAGTAGCTAGTTTCAATATCGGATTATATTTATAATTTTCTAATAAACTCTTGTTTTGAATGACCTGCACATCACAGATAATAAGGCAGAGAAAAAATATAGAAGTGTTTCATTCAAGTGCTTATCAAATGAAATAAGTTGTGCCCAAGCATTCGGTGCCCAAGCATTCAGTGCCCAATTGAGAGTTGAGGTTAAGGAAGTAAATTATAGTTATATACGAGACATATAACTGTATTATATAAAGTGTATTCCCAACTAACTGTAAACATACCGGAGCCGTATTCGTAGTCCAGTTTTTTCTTCTCCGCTTTAGTTTTTATTCTCTCTTCTGAGCGAATGATAAGTTCAACTCAACTCTCAAATAGGATATGGAGTATAGGAGTGAAGAAATAGTACTCTATTAGCATAAAACTGGAACTAATGCCATAAGAATTAGTCGTTTTTACTCAAAGAATAAATATTTTTCATACGATTTATTGTCAGTGTGTGTGCAGTGTATGTGCGCTAATACTTGTGCCGGTTCTACACTATTAATAGCAGTTATAATGCGAATAATATATTACTTGAAGTTTTGTAAAACAAAAGAAAAATAAATATTAGTTTTGCTTAAAACTCATATAATTTTTTTTATTTAGACTTAAAATATATTTTATTTTCAAGCAATTAATTCTTAAATAGTTTTTTAGTTTTAATTAAAAGTCATTTAAATATTTATTAAATATCTGTTTATAATAATCATGTCATATGATTGTGAGTATAATATAATATATTCTTTAATTTACTTTTAAATTATATTTTCATAAGAAATATATTAATAAACTTATTTAAAAAGTTTAAATATAATTCTTTAAATATATTCTGTAAAAGTGTGAAATTAATTGTTATTTTCTACTGGTTCATCCATTAATTAGCATGATAATTATTCTCCATTAATTAGTCGTTCTGTTTATCACTATTTCGCTAATTCTGTCTTTGGTTTCATAAATACTCTGCAGATATAGAGTTTGTTTAACACTGTATTGCAATTTGATTGCAAATAGGACTATAGGACTCATTGCATATATTCATCTACAGTACAGAGAATTTGATTAAAAGTTAATTTCGATTTATACTCATCCAAATACAGATAATCCTGGTGCTCTTTTATTGGCCATTTGCGTGATTTCATCGCAGTTTTGTTTGATTGCTTGCAATCACATCAATAATGCGAATCATTTATATGAGAGACCAATCATTGGAAATGTTTTTGTCGGCAGAAATCATTCAATCCATACGAATGCCAATCATAATAAAAGAGTCGATAAAAACAGTATAGTATTGAAAGACAGATCATCTGAACCTCAACTGAAATTATATGGCTTCGCCTCAATGATCGATCCGAGAGCTCTGCCAACTAATCAGCGGAATCTGATGTTTGCAAATAGACATCCACTGCCCCAACAAAACACTTACCAACACATGTTCGACGGCTTACAAATGACTAATGACTTACAGCCACAACAGTCGTTCCCAAACCCACAATATTTAGACCCCAATCACCCCAATATGGACGAAGAGAACCTCAATCTCATCAAAAACTATTTGAAAAAATATGATTTCAAAAGATTTTTCCTCAAAAAGATTTTGGGTAATGTAAAAAAATAATGAA
This sequence comes from Eueremaeus valkanovi, assembly GCA_034693305.1. Taxonomy (NCBI): domain Eukaryota; kingdom Metazoa; phylum Arthropoda; class Arachnida; order Sarcoptiformes; family Eremaeidae; genus Eueremaeus; species Eueremaeus valkanovi. The sequence goes on along the minus strand of JAQIWA010000083.1, from coordinate 43,254 downwards.
CTTGATTCAATTTTAGAATTGATATTGTGCTGCATAAACTCTGTTGAATTTCAGTCGGCTAAATTTAGCAAAACTGGAAAAGGTGCCAGCTCATTTGATTTAATTTTAACCTTAAAGTTGAGCCAATTTATTGTGAAACTATTGAATATCTTTCTGCAAATAATTTCTATAATAATAATCTTATTTTTATCAGTTTTTCGCTAATTTTAATTAGTTATCCTATAATTATCGTTCAAATTATATATTAATTTGTTCTAAAGTTTTAAGTTTACAAACAAATGTCAATTTAATCAAAAACTTTATATTTTTATTATTTGCAGTGAATTATAATTAAATCATTAATATATCAGTGAAAAACATATGAATATTAGCTCAAAATAAGCATGTTACTTATGCCATATGATCGTTATAAACTAGCAGATCTCATTAAAAAACTCGATATTTATTAGGTTTTAATCAAATAATAAAATTTCAAAATATTCATAAATATTCAAACATCTTCGTGGGTGATCTTTTTCAGGCGATGCCTATGAGAAGGAAGAGGGTCACGAGGAAGGATTTTTTGCTAATAAACACCTGAGAAGACACGGCGCCGCAGGTATGGCCGGTAAGGTGTTCGGCGAACTCATCGGCATTAAGATTAGGAAAACGATTGAAGGCTTTGGCGATACTATTAGTGATTATGCAAAGGATATGACGGAAAATGGTTTCGTTGCGATCGGAGACACATTCACCAGACTATTCAGATTCGGATAAAACTATTGTTTTTTATATTATTTAATTCACTTAACTATTATTTATTGAAATCATATTTTTTTATTCTGTAGTTATTTTTAAAATAATTTATTTTTCTAACCAATCATTTAAATAAAATAATTTTTTTTGTTTCAAAATTATTTCTATTATTTCACACAGAGTTTAAAAAAGAATACAATTTTTTGTTATGAGATATATTTTCTAATCTAAGTCCGGTTAAATCAATTTAATTCCAATTTTGTTGATTACATTTAATTTTGGAAAACATATCACGAAAAAGATTTTTTTTGTTAAAATCAATCGACCAATTGATTAGTAATTTGTATGAAATGACATCTCATATTAAAAACGTATAGTTATTTGAAATTCAATAGCAAAACAAATGAATTTCTATAATTAATTGAACCGAACCCTTTAATTTATGTAATATTTGTTGTATTCAGAGGTTGTAATCAAGCAATAAAATTCAAGAGAAAAATTTTCAAAACAAAAATTATCCTGCTTTTTTATTTATACCATATAAGTTATACTCAATCTTATTTATTTGCAGTCTTCACGATAAAGCTTGATCATGTTGACATTTGCCCTTGCCTTCTTTTATTTTCATATATGTTCTTAAGTTGTTTTGAAATGAACCGGAATAATGATTACAGTGATAGTGCCGATGCCTTTTGTCTAAAGGCTGGTCTCTTCAAAACATTGAATTAATTTATTTTTTTCATTAACTTTCAGCCACTAAATGATGAAATAAGAATAATAAATGACATGGTTTGCCATTCTTGTGATTGTGGATCAATTTTGTTAATTTTCTTTCATTACAGTTATAATTAATATTTTTCACATTACACTGATTGCCAAAAATATCCAATTTGTATGAATCAAAAATAAAATCAATTAAGGGTCAGATTTGATGGATTGCACTCTGATTTCACACAAATTAAACCGATATTAATGGCAAAACTCAAGAAAATGTTTGGGAACTGACAGCAAATCAATCATAAAATAACATCATTTTCTTCACTGAACTGATGTTTGATCTAAAATATGTTCAAATGTTTTGATTATTTCAATCATTAATAAGTGTTCAATAGATTCAGTAATTTAAAACTCAGCCGGAATGCTATTGGAATTCCTCTAAACTGTATAATAGCTTTGATTTGATTACAGTTAATACCATTTACTGCGGTTTCAAACCTATCTTTAAATATTGCACTGAAATACCTTGCTTAAATCCGATAATATCGACTTAGTTTAATAATTTACCTTGGGTATCCATCGAAGGTGCAAACAAATGGCTTTAATTGATAAATCATTTTGTAATGAAAATATTAGAACAGGGATAGATTAACCTAGGTCAAAAAGTTGTCTATCTAAGTTATTTTATGTTATGTATGGAATAAAAATATTTATAATCAATTTTTTATTATATATTTAATAAATTTATGGCTCAATTAAGATATAATAGTTTATAAACTGTTTTACAGGTATTTGCAATTATATTTTAGAAATGAGATGAGAGATGTCATTTTTAATTTATATTGAAGTTCATTATTGAAAAATAAAATCTGAGAGTTCATAGACTCAATTGAAATATTTAAAAGGAAAATATTATTCTAAATATTAAATCTAATACTTATCAAACATTTATTAAAAAAAATAAAATTTGATATAACATTCAGATAAATGAATTAAATCTATATTTTCCTCAATATTTGTGTATTTTTTGTACAAAAAAGTTCATTTCATTTGAAAAGTTGGTTAAAAAGTTAAATCACTTTTCAATATTGAGAATACGTTTCGTTTCTTTTATGTTTGGTTCAAATATTTTCAAATATTCACTGATTTCTGCGTCAGTAAAGCCCAACTGATCTGCCATTTCGGTCACAGATCGACATTGAGGGGGAGGTGCGGCGAAGTGCTTAGTGCACAGTCCGCCCAAATATTTGGGCAAATTTTCGGCATCGATATAGTCTTTGATCTCATCCTTATTGGCAAACTTAACCAACTGTTGATGTTTGGCAGGAATCCACATCCGGACCATTGGCCAAAATGATCTTAGAATCCATGGAAGGTTATATACCAGACAGTATTTAAGAGCTTTAGAAGAATACAACAACAAAACAAATAAAAATGTATTAAAATTTGAAGTTTGAGATCAAAATCAAATTATATAATAAACAATAAAAAAAACAAAAAAATATTTTAAACTCTGCTAATTCAAGGAACTCACGATTTAAAAGCTTCAACATTTTTAAATGCCTGACACACAGAGATAGGCAAAGGGTCTGACGACAAGGGGGGGGATAAGCCAAAAATCGTTGCCAAAAGGGGTACAATGAATCACTTTTTACGCCCAAAAGGGCCCCATTTTCGAGCTTATTCCTCCAAATTATCGAAAAATAGAGGGGGTATGCCAAATTCACAGGGGGTATACCCCCATATACCCCCATTGCCTATCACTGCTGACACATCATATCAAACATTTGGGGAAAAATAATAAAATCATGTTTTTAGGGATTAACTCAAAAATATGTTAAATAATACAAAAATAATTTTTAAACACTTATATGCAGGAATGCAGGACTTAAATTGTACATGAACAATTTAGATAACTGGGCAAGAGTGCAATGCAGTATTCCTGAAGTCTATCAAAAAAAGGAAAATAAATTTTGGAGAAACATATATAACATTTTAGACGTTTTAATGATCTGAATAAAGCAGTGCTTAATTCGCTTCACTATTAATGACTTATTTAATTGAATCAATAAATCAATCGATTGGTCCTTATATTAGAAATTGTGAAAACAGAGACGGACTGAACGCTCAGATAAGATCTGTTGTGCAAATTCACATCATTTAATAACTGGTTTAAAATTATTGAACGTATATATCATTGAATACCTTCTGGAAAATAGAAGCGAAGGATCGAAATAAGATACGAACAGATATCCAGGTCTGCATTGCGAATACCAGAGTCAGTCAAATCAAAGACTATTACGAATCCGTTTTCGTCGTTCTGTTTGTCGACTCTATCGATGATATAAGTCATGAAATCTTTGATCGATTTGTTCAGTTTTGCGATCTTCAAGTTCACTCTAATCCTCATCATTATAATACTGGTGCCATCCCTGTCCCAGTTGGAGGTAAACAGTCCACCGATCTCATAAAATTCTTTGGGGAAATCGGATGCATCCCAGCTCTTAATGTCGACCTCTTTGCGCCATTTCATAGCTTTGTCCAACTTGTCGAGCGCTGATTCAAAATTATATTTTTCTGTTTTCAAGAATCGCCAAACAGTCCAATCATTTTCTTTCACTTTTCTTACATCGCATTCCTCATAAAGTTCTGGTTTTTTCTCATAACGAGTCGATAGAAAACTTTCTCTCAATTTATTCACTTCTGTTATATGTCTTTGTATTGACTCTCTCACAGACATGGTTTCCAAAGACATTGTTCTCAATCGCAATAATCTTTTTTATTTAAATAAAATATATTTTTCTGTAAAACACTTTTTGCTAAAAATTCTTATCTTTAATAAACTATTTCACAAACAAAAAGAAAAATTTTAGAGAAGAACTGATTTCTCTTATATAAGAAAAATAATTATTATCTAATCTAATGACTGAAAATTTTATATATATTTATATTACAAATAATTTCATACAAATCGAGTCATAATGTTCTTCACTTACTCACTAACATAGATCTGATGGTAAGAGAAAGTGAGTGAATAAACAAATTATTTATTAACTTATTAGTGTATATAAACTTCAAATAACTTGACTATACTTTCCTTAAACTTTTAAACTTCACTCCAATTCGTTTTGTGTGAACGAGGCGTTCATACCATCTCTCTATCAGTTTATTCCACTTTTTTATTTGAATAACTGTTGAGAGCAAACACTTTCCTCTTATTTATTTGAAAGGTCAGAGAGGAGAGGGAGAGGAGAGAGTGATTCAGACAATTCATTTTTGTTTTGCTTTTTATGTTTTGTTCTCTTTTATTGGGATTTATTCTCATTTTTTTGTTTAATCATTATTAACAATAGAAAATACATAAATAATATGACATAAAATGCTTTATATTTTATTCATTTCTTTTTACTTCAAATAAGTTCATAAAGTTATTGATTACTTTGAACTCGTCTGCAGACCTGAAATATTTTATTATTCAATTGCATCGAACAATAGTCGAACAGTTTTTGGTTATAAATCAAAACAATATTTAAAACGAGTTAAGCCTTGAATTATCAATAATTTTCTTAATAAAACACAATAAATACTGTTTATTAAATTAATTAAAAATAATTAATAAAAATTTTTTGTGTGATTTTGTTTATTTCGTATTATATTAATATTAATATATAAATAAATGTGACTGAATTTTTAATGATAAATATATCATTTGGAAGTTTACATTTTTGCCTGGACCACTTCTTATTGATTTTGCTGATAAGAGTCAAAGTAATTATTTTTTTCTCGCAATTAATAATTGAATTAATAAAAAGTTTTCAAAAATATGAGAAATAGTAAACATTCAGAACTCATAAAATATACAGTAATTAAGATTGCGATTCATATGAATCAGCAAGGACTAACTATAGGAAGGAGTGATCATGCCAAAAGAGATTTCATTCTTAATCTTAAGACAGTGTTTAAAAATAACCCAAATGAATTTCTAATCCTTTACCAACAATTAGCACTTATGTTTGACTGGCTTATATTTATTTGCCTCCTCTCAAAAGTTTCTGATCCATGAAATAAGATTCATCCAGCCAACAGCGAATTTTACCATTGGTTTTGATTTTAAGTTATTTTTAGTCAATTACTGTATATGATAGCAGTCCTGATATCTCAATAGTATTGTGAACCAAATGAATAATAAAAATGCGCTAAATATGGGTTTCACTAATAATTTGCATACATTTTCATTAATTAAATTTTAAAAGACATCATAAATAATAGTTTAATCATTAATTAAAGGTTGTATTGAAATATAATAAAATAAATTAAAAATAATCAGGTATTGCATATATCAAGGCTACTTCAAGGAAGGAAATTATAGGATTGGCCTAAAGCGAAGGTCAACTGTAAACTGACAAACATTATGGGCAACAAAAAATCATAACAATAATGGGTAATAAACTGAATGCATGTTCAGAATGGAAACAAAATTCTAAGAAAATCAGAAATAGTCCGACATTTTCAGTGGTTTCGGACAAAAAATTCTCTATTAGTCTATTGAAACAGAAGAAGCAAAAGCAGACAAAAGTCTAATCTAGACATCACTCGATTCACTTCTTCCACACAATTGTCTTACAGAGAATTTTTTTCTGAAAATCACAAAAACTTATGAAAACCCTAATCAAACAAAAACTAGTTTTTGATTCAGATATGTTTAATTTCATTGCACGGATGAAATATTTGTGGTTTATTAATAAACAAGTCTTATCTCTAGACAAGTAGACGTATTAGTAGTTTCGTTGAATAGCTTTTATTTTTATATTTCTCATCACTTCCTATACAAAAGTAAAGTTTTCACAACTCTGTGAAACAATTGGCGTCTCATTAATTAAATTCTTATTTTACTTATTATTAAACAATAAAATGTGTCAATAATTTTATTTAGTGTTCACAAGAAAATAATCGGAAAAGAAATAAAAGCAATGAAAACAAAATTAAATTCTTATAAAACAAAGCGCAAACAAATCATCACTAATGAGGAAATGAAGAATATATTCAATTCAAATATTTTTTTTGTACAATAATCACAATTACTGTATTGCAAAGCAAATTAAATATTAAATAAAATAATACAAACATTTATAACGTTTACAAAATATACAAAAAATTCTTTATATTTCAAATAGATATGCAATACATTGCATGAGTGGATGACTATTGAGTATCAATGTATGCATAGATTAATAATTTAATGTAAATTATTATTATTATTATTATTACTATTTTCATACATCAGATCAATATCTCTCTGATATTTATTGATTATATTTTTGCGCTTTATCTTCAGGGCTGCCGTAACCAAACCACTATCGGGTGTCCAGTCCTCTGAGCACAGCTTAATATGCTGGGGTATCTCAAACTTGCTAAGTTTGCCACTCAATCCATACCTTTTGATCTCATTAGTTATATAGCATACGATTTGGTTGTTTTCACACAAATCGCTGTAAGAATTATAATCTATTTTCAGCTGTTGTGCCAGTCTTTGTATAGACAGTTGGTTCGGGACTATGAGTGCCACCAAATACGAGTGATACAAATGGCCGTAAACACAGATATTGTCAACGAATGTATTTGTTTTCAATTCCGATTCGATCTAATTGTGAAATAAATAATTAAAATATTTTCAATTATTTGTTCAACATTTTCTCATTGATGCGATTTAATGTGTATTTCCAAATATCATTAGCATCTGATTGGCACAGGATAAGATATTAACTGAGCTTCAACCTTGGTATCACTGATTCAAGCAATGCTAACAACTATTTAGGATTTGTCGCATTTGACTCACTTTCCCTAACGACACATATTCTCCGAATTGAAGTTTAATTAAATCCTTCTTCCGATCAATTATTTTGAACGTTCCGTTCGGATAGACTTCGCCGATATCTCCTGTCCTGAACCACCTCTGGTCGTATTGGTCCGTAAAATACGCCTCATTCGTAACCGAATCCAATTTGAAATATCCGGCAGAAATGGCTTCACTGCTGATGATTATCTCTCCCCTAGGATTGGGTTTATCTGTCGCTCTATAACCTCCTTCTTCCCAATCACTTAATCTGATTTTAGTGCCCAGTAGTGGAGCACCGACTCGACCCAGACTGTCGTCATACGGATCCATTATACATCCGGCACCGGTAGTCTCTGTCGAGGCATATCCTTGTAATAGAGTTACGTTAAGACATGATTTGATCAATTTCTGGGTCTCCTGTGAGAGGGGAGCGCCGCCCACAAGCATAACAGATAGTCGACCCCCGACTGAAGCCCGAAATTTTTGACAAACAATACGATTCATAATTGGAGTTTCGAAACCTTTGACCAAAAATTTGGATTAAAATCAAAATGTGCTGAAATACAAATGTTTTTATTGCAAACCATTTTGAGCCCAAAATGCCTTATATTCGACGGCGAACTCAAATATTTTTCTGGCTATCAGTCCTTTTCTATCAATTTTATCATAAATTCCTTTTCGTATCCGATCCAGCACAAGAGGAACGGCAGCCATCAGTGTTGGCTGTAATATTGTGGCATCTCCTTTGTCGCCCTGTCTTATAGCTGTTCCCATATCTGTGAGTGTATATGGCGTGGAATAACCGATTTTAATGCCGACCAGAAATAGTATGGTTTCGGTTAATAACTCGAGTATGTGTGCCAGGGGTAGGTAACCGATGTATAGATGATCCGTTTGGTTTGAAAAGCAGGCAGAATCGACGATCAACTTGTAAGCGGTCGCAGATTTGACAAAGTTTTTGTGTGTAATCTTCACTCCTTTGGGAACTCCTGACGAACCTATCGATCAGAGCTATTGAATCAAAACTCTTTGTAATTATTTAAATAAATTTTTATTCACCAGAAGTGTAGAGCAAAACAGCGATATCCTCTTCGGATGGCCTCTCATAGATAAGTTCAAAGGTCGACAATTTACCCAACTGTGCCAATTCTGACAGTGCCATTATACTTATATTCGACTCATTATTAATCTGGTCTTCATTTTGAATAACTTTCTTATTATTATTATTTGTGTCGAAATATATTATTTGCGATACTTTCGGAATATGTTTGCGAAGACTCAGTAATTTGGTTAATAATTGTTGAGATGTAATGACGTGGGTCACTTCGGTCTCATTCAAGCCGTGTATAACTCCTGAAGTTTTTTAAATAAAGAAACGGTTTCATACAATTTGATTAAAAATTAACTAATTTTTCGCAAACCTTCGTCATTGAGTGTCGAGTAAAGGGTAGCGATTGTCGAACCGATTCTTAGTATAGATTGCGCGCAAATAAACCAATCAATAGACGTGTCCGCGAATATCATTACTTTGTCCTTAGACTTGACACCATTTAGTAGTAACCCTTTTGCTATATAATTGACCCTATCATCAAACTGGCCATAAGTTATCCAATTGTAGTCACTTAACACATATTTGGTGATAGGCTTTCCGTTCATGTATTCTATTTCTTCGTCTAATATCTCTCTAAAAGCCAAACACTTATTGTCTCTGCCGTTGATATGAATGGACTGTTTAATCGCTTCATCGATTGTCTTGCAATCATCCAAAAAATGTTTGGACACTTCACCGATTCTCTCCCAGGGCGAATTCACATCTGAGGGATCCACTTGTTTGGCACGTATAGCACCTGTCCTTTTCCACACAATCCATGGCCGTTGTATCAGGAAATAAATCGGAAGACTTATCAAATCATATAAATGAACAATAATTTTAACCAAAGTCACCAAAACAATAGTCAATACATTAGTGTATTTCAGTTTTGCGCTCATTTTCATCAATACTTCTTTAGATAAACTGAAAAATAGATGATTTTCTTTAAATTATTCTTTATTTACGTCATTATACAGAACTGGATGAATGATGAACTGAATGAAAGTTAGATTTGATTTATTATCCTTAAGAAGAGTCAAAAATAAAAATAGTAGACGTTATGCAGAAGACGTAATCAAACAAATTGATAGCAATTATTATAATTATCAGTAAAATTCCCAAAGTCTTCAAAATAAACACTTATTGTTTTTTTATTACATATATAATAACAATTCACTTATTGAACGATTCATAAGAGAAGAATTAGAGATAAAAAAAACTTTTTTACAATAATTAATATTTTCAGAAATTATTATATAAATTAAGTTTTAATTAAAATTCACGAAAGTATTGCGTGAGTTATCTATCTATACCTTTATAAGTCTTTTCCTCCAAATTTATTCTGAATCGTATGGAGAATATAGAAAATAAAAACAAAAATACAACAAATGGTTAAAAAGTTCAAAAATATTTTTCTCCTTAGATATAAAATAAGTTAAAAATAATTAATTTTCTCTTTCTTTCTCTCGTCGTTGACATTGACAGCAAATAACTGTTTGGGCGAACGATTTGATTGTTTTGTCGAAAGAATTCAAAACAAAAATAATAAATGTTTAATAAGTTTTTACAATAAGTTGGAAAGAAATCATTGAATCGAGAATTAGGCAAAAATTAATGCTCTATTGGTTTGCTGTATAGCGTTAGGCAGAGAAATAATATACAGCAAAGAATTTTCCTCTAATTTCAATGTTTAGCTAATGCTATGCTTTATCTAATTGTATGTCAGGTCGTCGGCAGCGGATGATTGAAATCTTAAACTAACGGCAATATAATATATATGTTTCCCACTAACATATGGTTCATAAGAATCACAGCTTTCAGTCATAAAAAATCGTTTTGATCGCAATTAACCAAAATTCGAGGTTAGGCTGCATTTGATTTTCCATTTCATTACAATTCAAATCGTAATCCAGTTTTCGCTCATTTGTCCGCAAATATAATGTTATAGTAGTATAATAGCAAATATATTAATGCTAATGAGCAAGGTTATTAATTATTATAATATATGAGTCGTTCATGAAATAGTGAACTCTTCCCAGTTTTTTCGGTTAATTAGAAAACTTGTTTTTTGAACTAATATTCCTTATAATTGCCTCACATTTGAAAACATTTGAATTTTTATTAGTCTCAGATCAGTTTCTTTTCCAAATTATTTCATTGAGTTATCAACAACTTCACTAATTGTCCTAGGCCAGAGAATTTACAGAAATGTCTGAAAATGCATTATAATTTTTTCAGTGCTTCTTCATTGCCAATCATTGTCTGATTTTAACTGAAAAATTCAGTTATATTTTGGTTTGATTTAAGGGTTAAACTAATCATTACTATTGAATGCAAAACTTATTATCATATATAGATACGATAAAGGTTCTTGCTGTCTTGACTTAATTGACTTGAATCAAATATATTTTTAACAAGTTATCTGTGAATATTTCTAAGAGATATTTCTTATCAAATGTAACTAGATTAGGAAGAAAGTAATGTTCCCGCTTACCATCACTTTGTTTGAAGACAAGCTGAAAGTATTTTCAATGTTTTCTTTTCATAATAAAACTGATTAATAGAAAATTTATTAAATTCACAGCAAATACTGTTTGGAATATTCTATGACTGTTTGCACACATTGTTCAACAATTCTTTCATAACTATTGTATAAATATTTCATTCATTGATTCAAAAGATTAGCATTTATTGAATCATTCGCTACTAATTATGGCGTGATTTTCGTTATAATCTCTTTTATGGCATTTCTACTATTGTTTGTATAAATAAATGAATTATTCATTTATTTATTTTGCTTTATTACAATTGAGAGAGCAAGCAACGGAAATAGCCTGACCCATTCTTTTTCTTTTCGGTTGCAATAAGAGTGCAATATTTAAGCATAAATATGACACTGAACACATGAACATTATTGTTATCTACCATTTGTGTGGTACAGGTATTTGTATAGACTATTATCAATGTTTTCATATATTTATTACTACTTTATTATTCAAGTAGAAAGCATAGCTCACTTTCTATATTGAACATGGACAATATTGCCAACTATTGACAAGGAGAAATCACAAGTGTTCACACAATGGTTCTTAGATTACGTAACATTTCCTATCAGTCTTTTGTGGGACAATAGCTATTGAATTGCAGGCATTGTTTCGACGATTATTTGTGGTTGGATAGAATGCTATGGATCCTAGGCTTTACAGCACAGGTGTAGAGTCCATCACAACATTTCCGGCAGGGACTCCAAGGACTCCAATTTGAGTATTTCAGATGAAATGCAAGCTCTCTAACCATATATTAAGTAAACCCTTCATCAATCTTAAAGGAACTGTATCATTTACATAGTCCGACATTCAAATTATAATCAAAAAAAATCTAAAAGTTAAAATGGCCCTGTTCCTGTTTTATCAAATAATAGAGATGTGCAAGATTGAAAATATGAGGGGCTATTTTGAATTTGCTTAAAAAATTCAGTTCATATTGAAGATAAAAGTTTACAATTTCTCAAATCTCATTGTAATGAACAGAGTCTCTAATCTATGGGTTCAAACACATGCTTATCAGTCTGATGGCGATATTGTGATAGAAAGGACAGCTTTAGCTGAAAAACGTTCTTAACTGTTTTGTTCTGTATCTAAACCTGTTTTGTTTTATCCCCGTACCTTTATCTCTTGGGACCAGGCTGCTTACAAAGGTTCAGAACCCATAGAATAAAGACTATGGTAATGAATCATTTTAGTATAATATTTCAAATACTCGGGGTATTTTTGCTCATTCTTAATAGTGTGGAATAATGAAATGTTTACATAAATACGACCGGAAATAAATACCACAACAGAAATGCGCAAACAATGACGTAATCTGAAGGAGTCTTCTTAATCCTAAAATAAACCAGATGGTTTGATTATGTGCTTATTAAGATTGGTATTTCAACAGTAGATGAATAACTGAACAAATTCCACATAACATATAACAACTAACATATGAGCAGAGATGCGGAGATTTATAAAGATTTCTCGCAAAAAATTACAGGTATTGGCAAAGAATAGCATTTCTAAGGTTTAGCCGTCGATAGCATTGCTGGAAAATAGCAGCTCTGCTAATACAGTATTATATAACAGGAACCTATTGTTATTTTCATGACATCTTTATGCACTTTTTCAATAGACCAGAAAGTGTGTGAACTATTATTTAATCAAAAGTTGGTTTTTTCTATTTATCTGATGTCTCATACAATGGATTTTTGACATTTCAGTCACATTGCGTGCAAATTGACATTGAATTGACTAATCATCGATTTGGGTCTTATAGTGATTATAATATTATTATGAATTCGATAACAATTGTAATAAAACTAATATTAAAATAAAATATATTATAAATGAGATAAAAACCTATTGTAATAAACAAATTATTTGCCAGAGTATCAGTTGACTCAAAATTAATTTTCCAAAACCAACTTTTTGTTAAATCATATATAAATGTAATTTTTAACCATTAATAAAGTTATTTAAAAATTAAGAATAATTTCATTTTAAAATTTATTTTCCATATAAGTAAAAGTCTACTCAAATTACCCAGTATTACAATAGGAATCCTCAAGCAATCTAGTAAAACTAAGCCGAGTGAATCAAATTATATTTATAGCTTAAAAAATAATCGTAATTATAAGATGAGTGCAAATCGTATTACAGTTGGTATAAGTCTAGTCGTAATCATAGCCGCATTTTCTATTCACGAATACTCTTCCACCGACTCATCAGAGTTTGAATTCGATCTGAACCATCTGAATGATGCAGAAAGAGACAGGTCATTCATTCACTTTGACTGCGATAAAGATGAAAAACTATCGATCAATGAATTCAAAAGCCTATTAAAAAAATTATTTTATTCAACAAAACTCAAAAAGACTTATATTAATGAAGAAAATTCAGCCAAGATTTTGGAGGCATTGAACTTGAATGAAGTCAAATCAATTGCGAGGTCAGAGTTCAATAAGTTATGGAAAGAATGGATAAAACCTATTCTTAAGCCGAAAGCAGCGCTGATTGTAGTGGATGTCCAAAACGATTTCATAGCAGACGGAATGGACGGGGACTTCAATGGTTCAATGCATCTGCAAAATGCAAAGCCAATGATCAAAATAATAAACGGATTGATTGATTCCATTCCCTTCGATGCTGTGGTCTATACGTATGACTGGCATCCGAGCAATCATTGTTCGTTCTTAGACTCGGCCAGAGATGAGAGTATTGATCGAAAGATAAAAGATTTGAAAAAGAGTAGGAGTAAATTGGAGATGGGTGAAATTGTCGTCTATGAAAAACACCCAGAACTACCGCAAAAGCTTTGGCCAACACATTGTGTGCAGAATACTAACGGTTCTAAACTGTACGACCACTTGAAGATCGCTGAGAATAAAAGTGTTTTCGTCGCAAAAGGAATGGACCCGGATCTTGATAGCTACTCGGCCTTTTTGGACAATGATAAGAAACATAGAACAGAAATGGCTCATGAGCTCACCAAAAGAGGTAATTGTTCTTGTTCAACTTGTTCGAAAAGAGATAGTATTGAAAAATTATGCTAATCAGTGATGACCAGGGCCGGAACATTCGGGTCATTTTAAGTCATTGAATAATTGAACCCCCTATTGAACAAGTATTACGTTAACTACACTTGGTAGAATAATGAACAATACTGATTGACTACTTTATCTTACACTGGATAGCTTTTTTATCTGCAGCCTAACCAACATTGTGCTCAGTCTATACCCTTAGCGGCCATTCTCTCTCTCAAACCTAAATCTACGCTATTTTTCATTCTTTTTTGGATCGAAAGGGCGACGAATACTCTCTTTATTTTATAGAGCTATTGACGACATTGGTAGTAAACTGTCTGCATGTGTGTAGAGATTAGCAGGACACATTATTTACATGTTAGGAATCAGTTGATTTAGGTATAGCTCTATTGATTCCTAATTTGTAAATAATGTGTCCGGCTACTCTCTATACACACCCAGACAGCATAATCCCAATGTCGTAGATAGAAGAGATAGGGGAACAGTAGATAGAAACTATATACTCCTCTTGTTTATCGAAGCCGAGTTAAAAGATCGAAAATGACCCCCAAATGACCTGATCATCACAGGCTTAATAGATATTTTACGTAAACTCTTCTAAACTGAGCCTCAACTCATTCCTAAAGACTTTATTAGATAAACATAAAGGCTAAACAATAAGCGCATATAAGCATAAGAATAAGCAAGGTAGGGTAGAGATAAAACACTCTTTAATTAAGCTCTGATTAGATTTTCAAATATTTCAATGAAAAGTGTTTCGAATAGACAGTCAATAATCAAATTCAGGAAAACGTCTGCATTGGCCTCAATTGATTGGCGCGTTTATTTAATGATCAGGTCTAATTATGATCGCCTTAATTACACAGGTCAATCGAGGCCTACACATTTGATAGGGTCAAGCATAAAGAGATCGTAAATTAAGCAATAGTCCCACCCATTAAATAGGTGAACTTGCACATTATTCAATAGATTTTTCTTTAACATTATCGAAGTCAGAGCTCATTTTTACGACTCCTTCCGGACAAGACATTTGAATAAATTTTGTAAATTTTTATCTTATATTTTGTGTAAAACATTTTGTTGTTCTGACAAAAAACTTATCTGTTTTAAGGCATAACTGATATATACCTGACTGGAGTGGTATATGAGTTCTGTGTCGGCCTAACAGCTATCGATGGTCTGAAGGAATTCGGTTTTAGAACTGCTTTCATAGAGAATGCTATTCAGGAGATCAGCACAACTGAGAGGAATGAGATGAGGAAAACATTAATTGGTTTGTCCGTTGACATCATTAAATCAGATGATGTCTTAGATATGGTTGAGGGCAGAGATAGACGATTGGAACTGGAAATGGGGCTCATATTGACACAGAAACCACTCAACAGAACCGTTGATTAATTAGCATTAAAAACACATTTATTGAGATTTTGCCAAAAATTAATGAATTACTAATCGATTTTCAATGAAATTAAGTTTTAATTTATTTTTAATCCAAAAATAAAATTCAATAAAAAGTTTTGGAAATAATGTTTGCAAAAAAATATTCCACAAAAAAGCATAAAAAATATTGATTTTTATTAGATTTTCAATTGATTTCAGAGATAGTCGACTGCTTTTAATCCTAATATATGTAAACAATTAGTAATTATTTTTAGTAATAGTTCGCATAAATAAATTCTGGCACTAATTAATGGCAATAAATGAGGTGAGGGTTCGGTCAAAACTTTCACCTTTTTATAGTAAACACTTATTTCGTTTACAAAATGTTTTAAAAACAAAATCAATTGATTTAAACGAAAAACAATTATTTTCTCATTTGTTTTGAAATTCATTAATGATTTGATTAGTGTTTCATAATTTGAAAACTGATTCCATATTAGACTCCATTCCAAGTCATGCGTCAGTAGAGATAAATCTATGGGTCTGTCCATCGCATTGGCCACAAACTCATCGTTATATCGCCTTATTATGGCCTTAAGTCGGGCGCAGTTGTACTGAATGAAAGTCGATTCACTCAAATGGGAGTCCAGTCTTGTGATCACAGATGAAGGCATTGTCGACAACAGAGACAAAGTCATCGATGTATTGATAAGAGTTTGAAAATTTTCTGTTAATTAATTCAAAATTTTATTAGTTTTGCGTAAATTCAAAGATCGTATGATTCGTATTGTCCTTCACATCACCTGAGCTTTGGTCATAAGAATCACTATTTTGTTCCAACAGTTTCTGATGTAATGCTTGAATATATTCATCGAAATCATGATTTGCACTGACATTAGAAACCGGAATGATTTTAAAGTTTAGATTTAAATCATATAATAAACACATTAATTGAACCGATTGTTTGACTCGATAGCAGACAGACTCCGACGCAACCAAAATAATAGTATAGTTTTTATGGTCACTCCTATCGACTATTTTTTCTAACAATTCATACAAATTAGACATTAAGTCGAAAACAAGTCTCGAATTTTTTGTATCGATTATTAAATTCGGTTCATTTGAACCGTCAGTACCAACAGTTTTGTCGCGAAATAAAAGTTTATTTTTGTCTAATGTCTGACAAAAAGCAGAATTTGTTGCAAAAGTCAAAAGTTCTTCAAACAAATGGTCAGAAATCCTGATTGAACTCAAATCGACACAAGAAGTGGCCATTAATTTAGACAACGATTGCGAAACTCTTTGCAGTCTTTCAGATGTAAATCGATTTTTCACATCATATCTAACACTAATTATTAATGAATTTTCTTCACAATAATCACAATTAGTATTAAAATCAGAAAAATATTGAATCATCTGATTCACACATTTGTGTCGACAGACAAACAGTTGTATTCGTCTGATTCGGTCGCAAATCGTGTATTTAATGACCGATAATGTCTGCCATTGCCGGCTCTCCGCTAATAATTGTTCACAAATTAATGGCAAATATTTGTGCCATAAATGAAATTTCGGTGAAATTAGATTCAATGAGAAATCACCTCTAAATTTAGATCCATTTTCGCGACTAATTATTGGCTTAAAATCAGTTAACACTTTATCTAAACTATTAT
This sequence comes from Eueremaeus valkanovi, assembly GCA_034693305.1. Classification (NCBI taxonomy): domain Eukaryota; kingdom Metazoa; phylum Arthropoda; class Arachnida; order Sarcoptiformes; family Eremaeidae; genus Eueremaeus; species Eueremaeus valkanovi. Next base: position 26,242 of record JAQIWA010000083.1, on the reverse strand, counting down.
TTTCGGCGAAATTCACTAAAAACTCATTTAAATCATCCAAAAACTTCTCAATCAATGAATTCGACATTTTTTACGAAAAAAAAAATATTAATCTAAAATACAAACAAAAAAACTGAAAAATTGGTCCAAAAAATCCGAACAAAACTCAATTCTCAGTCAAAGACTGTTTGAGTCCGTCATTAAATCCCTCCCGATTTCGGGCCACTTCTATGGCCACGAACTGAGCTCTGGGAACGACTATAGTATTGGCTTCGCTGTAATCACTTCTGGAATCAAGTCTTAAAAGAGTAGCAAAATTGAAGTCTTCGACGAAGTCTTTCATATCAGTGCAGAATTGACGCCATTTTATCTTCGCTGCGAATATCAATACAAAAGACAATCAATTGATTGCATGAATGGATCAATTGGTGGCAAACCTTCATCGCATTTGAGTATGTCTTCGGTCAACGACTGGACGTCTAAATCGTTGAACTGTTGTCTAAACGTCTTATATATGTTGTCATCATTTTTGGTCAGTTTTAATGTCTTAAGCGATGGCAAAGAAGTGATGAGTTTGTAGTAGACCTCCATATGCGACACGGCTTTGGACAGCCATAAGGACTCGACCAGTGGGTCGTTCACGAACTCTTCTGCCGGCGCCGACAGCACACTCTTGGACTCGCTTTCAGCCGATGGCTCACCACTTGATTCTCCGCTCATATTATGTGTGCAAACAATACAATCAATTGATTCTAATTGTCATTAAATCCATATTTAATTCAGTAATCAATTCAATGAAAAGCATGTGTTTTGTTGTCGACAACAACAATATGACAGTCTGTTTGTCAGCACAACAATGGCTTAACTCAGTTAACGACTATTTCTTTGTTGAGTACATAACTGTTGAATATATAAGCCTTTCTTGCGTTCAAACAATTCATAGCTCTTATAGACATTGAAAGTGCTGTCTATTGACTCCAAATGCAGTCAACACTGTATTCGCAAACTTATCATTGAATTTCTTATACATAGAGCACTTTTTAATCCAACTTCAATACCCTGCACACATAATTGACATCCAGATCCATTCACTGTCTAATTCCTATCACTAAAGTTTGTATCGAATATTCACTATATTTGAGTCAAAAATATCTTTAATTTCTTCTCTATTCCGTTGAATCAATTGAATTAAAGGTCATTTCATCTCTAAAAACGTTAAAAATCGATATTCGAGTTCAGGCTTGATTTTCAGCTTCCATATTGAATGTTAACAAATATTTTTTCAATCTATCTTAAGGCTCATTTTCTTGTGAAGCCTTATATATAACAAGATATGTTTTAAACTGAATAAAGCCCTGAAATCAAGCTAGGTCCTCAACTACTACTTTTGATTTCACATTATTTGAGACAATTATTAGTCACTAAAAGAGATTTTGCAGAAGAGATCTGTTATCTTAAGATTTTTTAAAGAATTTCGTGTATTTTTGTTCAATATTTCAATCAGTTTTCAAATATAAGACTTTTTATCTAATAATTAGCGACAGATCTAATGTATAGTAAAATTCTATTCAATCAAACTTCACATTAAATTAATTTTAAGTGTTTTATCATTTCCTTCAGAAAAAAATGTTTAATAAAGTAAATGCTTTGAAAAGAATGGAAATTAACTTAAAAATAGCTGAACTGAAACAGAAAAGCAATTGAATTATAATATTTAAGTTTTATGTTTAACTTTGAGAATAATATAATTTGTATTCAAAAATCTAAACATATTTTCTAAACATTTAAATGAATGCATAGAATGACTGCATTATAACAGTTATATAACAACACATAAAAACTTGAATCCCATTCCCGCACGAAATCCAAGCAGAGATAAAAAGTTTATTTTGTTGAGCGAAACATGTTTTCTTACATACCGTCCAAATATAGGTAATGTAAGGCTATTCACCCCCAATGCTAACTGTTCTCTTCAGAGACTGTTTCAACATTTTCTTCACTACCGATGAGTGGTTTTGAACTTGAGTTGAGTTTATGACCCAATTGTTGGATACGCCAACAAAACATGCAATCCTTCACAAGAAATCTGCTGTCATTTGGCCAGAAACTGACCGCAAAGGCACGACTCGTGTCCACAATCCCATCGACCGGTCGTAATGTGAGCGAAGCTGAATCCGTGTCCAGCACTAGCCCTGATTGGGACCGGGCTATGTCGGACGCGGAGAAGATTGTTGGCTACTCGACCTCTTATTTCAGTCTCAGGTGTCTATTGAGTGATGAGATCTCTAATGTGGCGCTACATCTGAGGAAACTGGTCGGCACTAACCATCCGCTTCTGGAGACCGCTAAGTATGACAATCGAGTCAATCGTTTGCTATTTATTTACACTTTTTCTCCACTTTTATAATGATTTCAGTTTTTTCTCACATTTTTTGCTCCAATTTTTCCGATTCAATGATTTTCTCACAAAAACTGTTTATATTTTTATACACTTTTCTAATAAGACTTTTACAGTCTTTAACTGTTTATTACATTTTTATTTACTGCTTCTCATGTATTGTCCGAAAGGCGCCTGACCTACACCGGACACAGCAATATGCAAACCCGGGGTCTAATCGTGCTGTTGATGTCGAAGGCCGCGGGTCACCCGACCAGTTCCCTGGACTATATAGACGCGCAACAGTCGGCCGGTATATCCCAACGCCAGCGATCTCTGGCAGAGATGACGGAAATGATATATTCGGCTCATCTGATCCACAGAGGAATACTTAATCTTCAGCCGAGTCTTCTCTCTCAGTCCAAAAAGGCAATGGATCTGCACTTCGGCAACAAAATGTCTGTCCTTTCGGGCGATTTTCTATTGGCCAGCGTTTGGAAAGGATTGGGCGAATTGAGAGACACCAAAGTCGTCGAACTGATGGCCACTGCAATCGGAGACTTCATGGAAGGCCAGTTCGTTATTGAAACCGAATCGCAATTCCCGGCCAAAAATGCGGGCAAACAGTTCTGGGAGGAGAGGAACTTCTTGCGCGTCGGCAGCCTTCAGGCAAACAGTTGCCAATCGGCGCTCCAGTTGGCCGGACATGAAGAGAGTCTGCAGTTGAAGGCCTATGAATTCGGGCGCAATATAGCACTCGGATGGCAGGCCTTTACAGAACTACAGCCGTTCATCGACTCATATATGCATCCCTTGAATACTGCGCCCACTTTTGACTTGATTTCAGCGCCGATTGTTTTGCACATTGAGAACAACGGAGAGTCACTCCAAGAGATTGCACTCAACGGTTCCAGCGATGACTTACAACAGTATGACTTCAAAAAACTGCATTCATTGGTCAGATCCGGTCCGGCTCTCCATAAGACAAGAGAACTGATCGCCGAATATACGGACAAAGCATTGGAAGCACTGGAAGGCTTTCCCAAATCCGATGCCACCAATGCTTTGTCTAATATCGTGTTCGCCATAAAAGAACAATAGTTTTAATTATTGTTCAAAATTAGGATTAATTGCAATGAAATACAGATTTATTTGAATTAAATCTCTTTAACCGAAAATATAATAATTTATTTAAAGAAAAAAAAAATATTATTAAAACCAAAAACTGCAACAAATTCTCAGAAAAAATCTTTTTATAGTTTATTATAAATATATTTAAAAGAGTTTTAATTAATTATTTGTTACAAAAAAAAGTTTTGCACAAAAAAATATGAAATCGTTTATAGATTTTATAAATTTTATATTAATTTTTTGATAATTTAATATTTTTGATATTTTATATATATTATAAAAAGTGTTGATTTTCTTATTTGTATGATTTGAATATTGGTTTGGATTTAAATAAAATTATTATAAATATAATTAAATAGTTTTATTCATTTAAGGGGCAAAAGGGGTATAAAATATACGATTATTTCAATTGCTTAACAGTATATCTGAATAACTCTTCAGTTGTATTGTCATAACAACTGATGTTTACAAACAATAATAAATTGTTTTGAATTTTAAAGCTTTTATTTCGTTTAAAACTAATTTAATTTAATTTATTTTCATTCAATTAAAATAATTTGTGAATCACTTCATCTGAATATAAGTCTAAATATAATGAATAGAAAATGAATTCATTAGTAGTTAAGAATATATCGCAAAAACTCAGTTATAATGAGAGGGAAGAACTGCTGACACACTTCGGCGCTCAAAGTGTCACTAATTTGGTACTGATTTTCATTATTTAAAGCATTCATTCATTTATTTATTTATTAATCGATTAATGTTTTCATTGACTCAAAGCCTAACTATTCGTTCGCTATATTTGCCGACGAATTGAAAGCTCGCGAAGCGATGACTCGTTTGCATCAGTTGTTAGTTTTGGGTCAAAGACTTCGCGTAGAGTTTGCTATCAAAACAGATAACAGCAATGAATCCAATCTGAATTCGTGTCCGCCAATCAAAGAGCCACACATTCAACAGTGCGTCCAATCGTTTAGATTTATTTACTAATTAAGACTTAATTATTAAGTGATTATTAATAAAAAATAATTTCAAAAATGATTTGTTTCAGAAAGTCTTCGGAAGAAAGTCTTCAGGCGTTCAAAGAAGAAAAGTTAAGACAATTTCTCAATCAATTGAATTACATATCGCCAGCGCTTGGACTCAATTATCTGCCGTCACCTCTACTCCGGTATAGCTATCCGACGGCAACGCCTCTAATCGTCAATAACATCGCGCACACACTATTAGCGCACCCGAGGTTTTACACCCAAGTGTTGCATCTAATGAACAAAATGAATCTCCCGGTGCCATTCGAACCCATCCTTAATGCACCCAATATTTTAAACTTCGATACAATTACTCAGACATCAAATGTCAATAATTTTGATATAAAAAGTGTTTCAATTGCTTCGTCTGAATCAGAGCTCGAGATCAGCGACAGTGAAGACAATGTCGACAAAAGTCAATACAAAATAACAAATAAAGTGCCGAAAAAAGTTGTGAAAAAATTAAAGACTGGTTTTGTTGGCGAAAAGGCTTTGGCTTTAAGTGAAAACTTTGAGTCAAAACGTAGAGAGAATGTCAACAAAAATAAGAAACAAATACCGGATGTGTTTGAAGTGGCCAACACTTCCGGTGCGAAGACATCGGTTAATATTGAAGTTAATATTGTGTCCGATTGTCGCGCATTGAATCAGTTGAGTAGATCGGGTGATAATGAGCCGGCGGTACAGACGTCTGGTTTTGGTGTTCTCACAGTCGATAAGCACAAGGAATGCGAAAAAAGTGTTGAAATTGTTTGGAATCCAAACGATATGATTAGTGACGAAGAGTTGCGATCGAATCGGTTAGAGAAGACTCAATGGATTAACTATAATGTCTTCAAAGGCTATGTCAGTGGACAGACATCTATTCGATTGTATATCAAAAATATTGATAAAAGTGTGGAAACAAATGATTTGATGAGAATTTACTCCAAATTTATTGATTGGAATTCAGAGGTTCACAAAAATATGTAAGAATTGATTGAATTCTCATTTCTTTTATAATTTTATAAATTATTTTATAAAAAATTACTTAAATTCTGATTAGAAAACAAAACTCATTCAATACTACAGTATTTCATATTTAATAGTGAATAGCAAAGCATTAAATGTGTTAAACATTCAAATTATTTTACAATCGATTACAAACATCTAAACAATAATAAAATGAAGCGACAAATTAGAGGGGGGTCTCCTAAAAGTTCGAAAATCAGAGGGGGTCAGACTCAGCCAAAATCCTAGGGGGTCTACCCCTCTCTATACCCCCCATTGCCTATCTCTGAATTTGAAAGAATTTCATTGCTTTTACTATTAATCCAAACTATGGACTAATGATTGAGCCAGAGATGGCCAGAACTAACGCAACTCTACAGACGCTATATTTTTTATAATTATTAGACATTTATTTTAATTAGACGTTTATTTTTCAGAATTGATGTAATGAAAGCACTTGAGCTCTGATCAATTATTAAATATACTGTATTTAAGAATAGTTTTACATTAGATTACATTAAGTCCTACTCTGTTAGCCATCTCTGGATCTAAATTATTGACAAACTTTAGACTCGGTCTGACTTTTAAGGAATGGTTTTTGTTGTCTATCGATTAGGTTTGACATTCGACTAATGAAATCGGGAAGAATGAAAGGACAGGCGTTTATTACATTACCTGAGGAGTCGATCGCTGAAAAGGCATTGAATGAAACGAATGGATATTTATTTAATGGCAAACCTATAGTCGTTGTAATAAGTCTTACCTTTTATTCAATTTATTTATTGTATTATTTCATATAATTTATCATAAATTCAATTAAACTTATGTTTCGATCGATAAATGATTTTTTTATTTTACTTATTCTTCTTATTAGTCATTCGCTCGCTCTGTGAGGCCTAAAGCTGTCGATCAATAAAGTTGTTTAAAAAATTTTGCAAAATTTCTGAATCAAAAGAGTTACTCAAATGTAAGTAATTGTTACGCATTTTTAACACTCTTTTAAACGATATTTTAATTAAATTCATTCATTCAGAAAAATTTTATCTCTTTTTTGGGTTTTATTCGTTTGTCTTGTTTTATAATTATATCAAATGTTTGTTTAATAAAATTAATTAAAATATTTTCTATTCGTAATTAAATGTCAAATTGAATGTCAAATCAGCACTAATTGAATTAAAATTTTATTTTGAGGTCTTATTAAAATATTTCTGACATTAATTAGAAGTATAGACACAAAAAAGTTGTCTTTTTATAGACGCAAAACAAAGTTTTGTTTTTATTTATTTTTTTTAATCATTTTTTGCCATTTCTTTTGCGACTAATTTAATAAAGAAATACTTTTTTCTGCATTTCTTTTCTGATTGGATCTAATTCTGGCGACAGAATAGATGAGAACCGAAACTGAAAGCCACTGAAACACAATCTATTGATTTGTTTCTATTCAACAAATACTAAAACCAATTAGTTTTTTGTACGCTTTTATTGGCTTCAGATTCTTCACAAGTATTTCTCCGGTCTTTCTGAAGGAGTGGTTGAATAAAAGGTAAGAAAAAATTACTTCTTTTGATAAGTGATCACAAAAACAGATTTGATTTTCGGTTCATTTAACACATGTTTTGATTTTCTTTGACCAAAACGTCTATTCAGTTCTGAACCGAAAATATATTATTTTTCATTTAATTTGTCTTATATTGGATTCAATTAATTATAAATAACTTTTTTAGGAATTAATTTCTTTTTTCATAACTACATAGGATATAAATAGCAGCGAAATTGAAAACATTATAATTGTATTTTCCAGACTTCAGGCAAATATTTTTCTATTCCTATCGAAAGTCAGTTTTATTTTGAGTCAATCGATTGGAAATTCAATTTGAACTGCATATGAAAATTGTTTATCTCTTCGGAATCTAATTTAGTCTCATTTGGGATGAATTTTGTTTATCTTTTTGTTTGCTTTTATTTATTTTCTTCATTATTATAATTGGTTTTTATTCTTCTTTTCTTTTTATTCAATTTTTCTATTATTCTCATTAAACTACTCCTTAATGTCTATTAATTTTTTTTATTACGTTATATAATAGAGGCTTAAAATTGAGTTAATGTTTGCATATATTTTGTCAATTAATCATAAAATAAATATTTCTCATTTTGTTTGTTGTATTTATTATACTATTAATAGATTAGAATTTATTTTTATGACATAATAACCAAAATTATTGCATAATAATTGTCGCAAACATTTTTGGATATTTTTATTTATTTATATTTTTATTATATATTCTATGAATTATTTCAATCAAATACTGTTCTACTGTACAGTAAATCATCTTTTATGGGGTTCAGACATATATAAGAATTTGTCGTTCAGAGATGAACAGGCTAGTCAGCCGGGTTGTTTTAGAACAGACACAATCAATTAATTGGAATATTTGGCAGAACAGTAATGAGTAATGACTTGTCGGCTATCGTTCGGATTAGCATTTGAAACGAGATCGAATAATTCTTTTATTGCCGGCTCAGTTGACTAATTCTAAACAATCTTATTCTTATATAAATTTATTTTAAACTATGATTATTTTTTGATGTCATTCATAATGTGCTAACAATTCGTAATGCATTTACCCAATTATATGTTCTGGCAATTCTAGCAGTTCATTGCCAAATATGACCTTGCGTGTTACAAACTTAATTTTCGCCCCGAATGTCACTTTTCAGCAATACTCGAAGGAATTCCTCTATTTTTGCCTCATTTTCATCTCAATGTTTGTATTAAACTAATAATTATTCGCAATATTTTCAAATTAACGAATAGAAAGCATTTCATGAATATTAATAAACTTTTTGTCTATCAATGCATTGTATGTCTCTGTTGTGTATACAGTATTACAGTATTATTTGAATTAAATTCAAAAATCGATAAAATTCTGTTTACTTTAAATAAACTAATTAATAGACTTTGCTTTAACTCAACAATTATTACTTGAGATTAAAATTGATTTTCATTTCTTAATTAACTTCTATTACAATTCAATTTTGAATCTATTCATTAAAGACTCGTTTCTAAGAAAAAAAAATATAAAAATTAGTTTAATTATCAGTCAAATTGATTTCTATTGTATTTGACTCTCTGTTAACTGAAAAGTAGTCATTCAGTCATCCATTCGTTTATACGTTAATTAGTATTCAAAGCAAAAGCATTGCATTCTCTATAGAGATGTCTAAATATTTTCCTTTCTATTAGTTCTCTGTATTCTCTCCTATCTCTCGCTCTCATCTCTCTGTCCTCTCTCCCACTCCCAGCTATTAGTGTCCTCTATTAGTGCAGAATCAATAAAATTATTCATTTGTTGATAATAGGGATGAGAAACGATGCTTCGGTTCATTCATCTCATTATTCTCAGCCATAGCACAAGAATAAGGTATTTAATAATAAAATGTTCATTAGTTTTGTGCGAATGAATTGAGAAAATGAAGAGATTTATCCATTAGTTTCAAGATAAACTGTATGAACTGAACTCATGTTTTCAGTGCATTCAACGCAATCTTCTTTTCTTTGCAATCATTGCTATTAATGATTAGCAAAATCTTAACGTAATGTCGAATAAAATAAAATAAATTATTTTTCATATCTTTATGTTTAGTCGACTCACGATATAAATATAGAATAATATTTATGACTTAGCGAACAGTGAATACGGGCTAATAATCTAATACTTCATCTCAAGGACCAACTCTTCCTACTAAGTGTCCCTTTGGTCCGAATAGACAGTTCACATGAGTTTGAGTTTGTGGTCAATCAATTATGAAATGCTTTTATAGACTACTAGTTATTATTAGAGATGAGCATTGAATGCACTTCTGTCCTCAGATCAGATGTCCATTAAAATTATTACTTCATATTTGTATCTGGTTCCATTATAAACCTACTCTTTCATATTTGATTGACTACTTTATAATGGTTTGAATTGAAAAACAAAATTATATTCAAAACTAAAATCGATTCTAAAATCCAATCGAATGCTATCTAAACAGACATCTATTGAGTACTAAATTATATGTTTTTTATTTATTAGAAATATTTTTGAGTCCTTTTTATTGATTCAGAAATGATTTTTCTGCTCTAAAAAATTCAAAGCATTAACAAAAAAACCTCTTATTCTTTCTCTTCCTTGAAATAAACATATCTTTGGAGAGTCCGTACTCTCAATGAATGTCTGGAGATATACAGTATAACAGAATAAGTGATTTACATATATTTCTTATGTAAACTAATTTGTCAAATATATTATACTAAACATCGTTACCGAAAGTTATTCACTAAAAAAAAGCTATGAATTCTCTGTTGAATGTATTCTGAGTCCAAAATAATCGAATTTGTATTTTAGATTCAAATCAGTTACAAGTTTTACATTCCTTTCTCTATTATATTACAATTCTCTGCTATTAATCAAATATTTTTTTTCAAGAAGTCTTACATATAATATCAAACAGTATTTTTCAAAATTATATACAAATTGAATTTCAAACACATAATGCGTTCAGTCGTTATGAAACTGTTAGTGGAATGGCTTTAGACATACTGTGAGATAACGAGCCATTCGGCCATCCGTTCCTCTACACAATCTGAAAGCAAAAAACCTTATATTTTGAACGACTATTGTTGCGTAAACTTAATAATCCTGTAAAACTCAAAGCGCCTGTAGTTCAGTCCAGTGCTCATCTGTTACATCAAAACCAGATTTAATATATAAAATATAGATTTTCTCTTCTCTGGCAAAAAATTTGGCTAATAGTCCATTTGATTCTTGGCCTCTAACACGGATTCTATGAATATATTCTAGCATTCATTCAATTCAATACAATGTCATTTCTAAACGCATTCTATATTTTTAGTTCAAATCTATGCTATAAATCATCAAATCTATACTTCATTTCCATTTCAATGATTTTCGTTATCAATACTTCACTAAAAGAAAGACTCGATTTATAGTCAAGGCTTAGATTGATATTTGAAAAGAGGAAGCCTTTCCTGTCCTTAAGCTTCATGTGCCCTCACATGTGTTGCCAATATAGTGATCGAACCTTACATTGGGTTTCTCTGTTCAGCAAACCCTTTAAGGTTAAGGACTTCTCATTAAGGAGTAAACATCGCGTTGTGAATGTCGTTATTACAGGGATAGCCAGAGGAGGAGCTGAGGATTCTATGGGTGCAAACTCTCCCTTTAATTCGGAATTCTTTGATCTTTTATTCACTTGATTCGGGTGCTCTACTGTTGTCATATCTGTTCATTCATTTAACTCTGGTTTCTATTAAATCTATTAAATTCTTCTGTCGGCGATTCAGACAGTATTTATTCCGAATTTCTTTTCACTTGAATTATATAATCAATAAGTTTTTACCTTTAATTCCAGAGCACTTTTGTTTGTATTCTTTGAGTTAATTCTCTCTGAACTCAATAGACTCTGAAAATCGGGATCCCTTTCTCCTAACGACCCATTTGAGACACGTTTTGGGAAAATGTCTAACTTTATCAGATGGTCACTACAATGATCCAGTACTAATTACAGTATAACATGCATTGCAATAAAATTGATTAATTCTAGAATATAAGCTCAATTATAATATCAATTATTTTGACTGAATTTTGTCAAATATGAGCCGAATTGTTGCAACTCATTATTGCCGTCCCTATGGAACGGAAATGCTTGGAAGTGCTCAATTGCAGCCGGGTCTGGTCTGGTCTGGTCTGAAACCGATTGCTTTTTGGAATCTAAAGACACGATTATTTGTTTTTTCTTTTGTCATCCCTTGAAATCATAGAACAATTGTATACGAAATGAAATATACTTTTATGCCTTTGGCGTAGATTTTCATTTCACAACAAAAGAGAGCTTTTTATTAAATTCGTTCAGTTTTTCCTTTTTGTTATAAATTAGAATATATTTGAATAAAATATTCTTGAATTCAGTGAATATTCTGTTAAATAATTAATATATTAAATAATCTTATTTAAGATGTTTTGCATTATTATTATTATTCAAATAAGAGTTAAAATAATATTTTTAAACTGATTGGACGTATCTTTTCTAAAAGTTATAAAATAATGAAAAATGGTTAAAAATTTCTATTTTTGGATTAGCGTAGATATAAAATCTTTTGGTTTTATAAAAAAAATCTGCTTTTAGTTCATCTGATTTCATGCCATCAGTGAAAGAATAGCTCAATTTATTGAGTTATGCTTCAGCGCATCCAATGGGTGACCAATATGTCTGTCAACCAAACACTAAAACTACTGTAGTTTTCGTAAAATAATGTTCAGTTTTTGTCGAATTCAATCGATTTTAGACGAGCTTAAGCTAATTTAGTCCAAAGGGTTTGTCACAAATTGTTGTGCAATGTTTCACACATATGTGCCTCCATTTCCACACCTCTGCTTTTGTACGATTATTATTCATATATCTGAAGATAATTTTAATTAACGGAAGTCTTTAGTCAAATAATCTCTTTTCATATGTAATAGTAGTAATCGTTTGCTTGAATTCATTTTATTATTGTGTAAACCCATTAAAATCCATTATAATTATAGTGAGTATAAGAATATTCTGTATGATTAGTCTTATCTTATTCTGAAAGAGTATATTACTTCTATATAAAGTAGTTATGGCTTTATTTAGCGTTTTTTGTTTGACAGATATCGACTAAAATAAATAAAAAAATAGCAATAAATTAATGTAGACGTGACTGAACTGAACATCTACTCTACAGTGCACTAACTCTATCCTAACTGTCCAAACAGGCTAACCGAGACAATACAGTGGTAGACAATATGCCAGTGCTTTTATTGAATAAAAGTCAATTACTTTATTGGATTTGATTATACAATTAATTATATGAATCAATACATTAGTGCCAAATGTAATATAACAACAATTTATTTCTTTACATACAATATGAATGAATGCAATATTCATATCAACAGAACATTAATAAATATAATCTGAAAAATAATTTTTCATACTTTAAATTCCACACTGTTTTGTAAAGTGAAATATTTTTAAAACAGTCTGGTCATATTTCAAATGCGATATTATTCTGAATATTAATAGAAATGTATGTCATTTACAACAAATATTTAGATGAATTCCGACCTTACAGTCAAATACTCGACAATCAAATACTTTTTGGTCGAAAATATATTAATTATACAAAAGTTTTATTAAAAATTAATTACTTTTTGATAATGTTTTCAAATAATTTTTTTGGATATACATTGAAATCTTTTCGTCTTATATTAAGCTTATTATCAAAATAGTTATTTAAACTTTTGCACAAAGTTTTAAATTCAGAGCAATTTTTGTGCAATTATCCAAAAGATTTTCTCCAAACAAGAGTACATTAATTAATGGAAAGCCTCTTATGATTGAGTTTAAAAAAGATTTTGTGACTATTTTGAAAATGTGTGCACAATATAAGTGTTTAACGAATGAATATTGCATTGTATTTGAAAATTAATGAGTATTTTCACTCAAATATAGACTATTTCTCTACTAATTCTGCTTTTTGTGCGATACAAAAGTTGGGCTTAAATACAATTAGTTTTGCTTTTGATGGAGAAGACGAGGATTTCGCAGACAAATTGATTTTGATATCAATTAATTGAATAAATGATTAAACAATTATTAATGAATATTATATCACATTTAAAAAGTTCTTTAATTAATTGAAGCCTTAATTGTAGTTTGAATTCGATCTCTCTTTACATTCATTTACTAACGAATAATAAATAAATTAATCATTTATTTCAGAGTTCAGTCTCAATAAATCTGATCTCGGGTGGAGTTTCATCGCCCTCTATATACACTGATGTCGGGCCACCCGCCGCGTATCCACTGACCGATGCGCCGCCTAATGTTGTCGTCGCTGTTGTTGTTGTCGTTCCGCCCTTTGAACACACAATAAGTTTTTCTTAAATCACTTATTAATTAAAATGAATTAAATTTCTACCAAACGTTATGATTTGGTAACTGTGCTCATCATATGATTAACCGTTCGCTTGAGTTAACTCACATTTAGATTATTTTAATTAAAATGAATTTTATAAATAAGTTAATAAAATAAAAGATAAAATGCTTTTACAGTAAAATATTTGCCGTCTATTCATAAAATACTGTAATATATGCTGTGTTTCCATACTTTCCATAATTAATACGAGTAGTGCTAACAGAATATTCATCCGTTGTTTCAGAAAGTGCTACAACTGGTCATAGTATAGCACTCAAGCAAGAATTGACAAAATAAAATGTTTTGCAAGCCCCATATGACCCAGAACATTATGACTCATTTAAATTCAACCTTAATTCAGTCAAATTCAAGGAAAATAAGTTTGAATTCTAATTTTGACGCTAACATAGACAGCACTCTTGCAACACTGCTCTCCTCTACTGGTCCTCTACTGGTCCTCCACTGGTCACTCCTCTACATCTTTGCTCTCATATTGTCTCACAATTATGTCTTAACAATGATTTCGCTATACTTTCTCTTAGAATGAGTTCTCGATATCTATTCATCTTTAGGCACAAGTGTTAGAGGAAAGTAATTGTAGCCAAAGCCAGAATACAATCAAAATAATAGTTAAGCAGAAGTGAAATATTGAATGTAATGCAACTCATAGTATGTCTCCATTATATCCAACTTTCATCAGAACTGTGTCCACTATTGTATATGCTTTCCCTATTTTCTGCCATAATTAGCCAGGTAAATAAAATTGACCATTAATCTAGACATCAATGATCATCATTATGACCAGGTTAATACTAATACTACAGTAATGTTTATTTTATTTCAAATACTCTCAATTGAATTCTCTATTCTAAGGTCTGTTGGTCTGGGAGTCACTGAAGTGACTGCTGTACTTTGACAATGCAATGATAAAGTAATCTTGATCAATGATCATTAGATTAAGATCAGTTCTCACCACACGCTTGGTGTGTCCGCCACCGAAATAATAGGGAGTGTTTTGCTGTTGAGACTTGCAGTTAGACTTCATTAAGACGTATCGCATGACTATGAATGTCATGAATATAACGTATAAGAGTAGCACAACTCCGATATATATGAGAGCATTGATGCCGGAGTTGGCGTGAGATTCCAGTATCGATTGATGGCCTGCACTTCCTTCCACGTAATGGTGTCCATAGGGACTGACGCCCGGCTTTGCCACCGATGCTCTGTCATCAATAGCACTGTTGCTTGAATTCTGTATTGTTTTCGTACAGTTTTTTCGTATTTGGTTTACTAATGCATCCATTGATTCATCGCTTTAGTCATTCAAATACAATACAAATTCATTATTAAATAAATATAAGTTTTATTTAAATATTAATTATTTAAGAATATTATCTCAAAAATTGACTATAAGTTTTAAACTGGGTCGTCTAAACAAAACATCCTCAATATTTTTTTATATCTTGGAACTTTTATTTCGCTCATTAGAGACCAAAATTGAGATTAATTGAAACCATTTTTATTGATTATTTTACAGAAAATATATCCTTTTGTCAGATAATAGCCATTCCTCAGAATCGACTCTATTTTATTAAATTGATTCAAATCATATCTAAACTATTTTTAATTTAAATATTCAAAACCATTCAATAAGTTTAGGTTTTAATATAATTTTCTATCAATAAAACAGACAATAGTTTTCCAGACATTGAGCAGATATTTGATTAAAATAGGTTTTAATGTATAACTGCTTTAAAACTCTGAAAACTGCGAAATAAATGTGAAAATAAATATTTTAAAGTAAACTCGATTTTTATGAATTCATATAAATTTTAAAAATTTATAAAAATCCCTGAAATGGATCCTAAAAACTGTGAAAACTGAGTAGTTTTCACAAACCTTTCCTAAAATGAAAAATATTGAGTGCATTGACATAAATATTTGTATACAGTATTTCGTAATACACTTAAAGATGAGATATTATCCATAAATATTGAGCCCAGGAATAAGTGATTGACTAACATATAAAAGAAAGGCACATGAGCCATGCCAAATTGCACAATGGGCTAGCTATGGATATGCTCCAGTGCCAAATGCATACACAGTTCCATTAGTGCTTATCATAAAAAGTGCATTCATTGAAAACATATCAAAATATAGAAATATCTGTCACTAAAAGCTGTTCGGAAGCTATGTTTCCAATAAATACATCACAAGTAAAGACATAATAATAAGCTCTTATACTGTATTGAAGTGCTGACTAGCCCAGGAGACTTTTGTCCGATTCTTCAATAACTCATATAATCCGAGACAAAGAATATTCGGTAAATTAAATGTCACAAAGTATTGGATCACTTCAGTAGCGATACAATGCTCTGTAGTGGGGATTGGCATCAATTCCTGTAGCAATCGATTCATTAGATTTAAAATCTTTTGCAGTTTATAAGCAATTTGCGACAGTTTCAGCAAAAAAGCTTTACCACTATCTTTGTTTTAACAAGGTTCTTTCATTTGACTTGTATGCTACCTAAGCTAAATCTCCTGGAGCGGGGGTTGCTAGATAATAGAATCAAGCACAAAAAATATAAGATTGAGATCTGAAGCGTTCATTTCATTGTACACTCCCTGTAATTGAATTGTATGAAAGTATAGAAACCTTTTAGTAAAAACCCTTTTAATGGATTAAATGAGTTAATATAGAAACGGATCTAAAATATTAAGTGAGGAACTGGTGAATAGCCTTTTCTTACGTTAAAGAGTTTCGTAAGACTCCTGATTCCTTTCATGCCTTTAAGCACTTGCCATACGATAGTCCTTAATGTAAGTGAATATAACATTAAAATTAATGTTCAGAACATTGTTTTGCATAGACTTTATGCTCTCTCTCTCTGACGACATAAATCTGGTCCCAAAGCCTTTCAGTCATAAGAGTTAAGTAATAAGTTTTTGCATAAGAATGTCAAGCATTTACTTAACTAAGTATTGAATAATTTTTTTCTTTTCAATATAACGAAAGTCAGGCCAACAGAGCCAAGAATTTCTAAGAAAACAACATTTATTTGATATTCAACACAATCGCCACAGAATTCAAATACTTATTCACTTCTATGTATTGACTTGTATTCAAAGCAATAAATATATTTATGATTTATTTTCTATGCCATGAAATACAAGCTATAAGTTTCGAGTTCAAAGAAAATGCTTTTAACATGAAATACAAGGTCTGATTTATAGATATTTATTATAAGAATCAGCTCAAAAAATCTAGCCAACAATTTATATTGATTAGCAAGCATAAATATGAAAGTTATAAAAGAATTCTTTAATCAATTTTAATTATTCAATAAATTTATTTCTATATTCAATGGATTTCATATCAAATTTAAACCAAATTATTATTACTAATAATTTTGACAAACAATTATCGATTGAACTCTAATTTACGGGAGTGACTGAATGGCCTCACGGGCCTCACTTGGGCCTCCCTTTGCCTCCAACTATCCATACTGACCCTATTGACCCTTTTATGACCCAAACGGATGCCTACTGATCCCCACTGACCTATACTGACACCTAATGACTCTTACTGACCCTAACTGACCTCTACTTTATTTTTTCTGTAATGTAAAGTAAGGCAAAGGGAGGCAAAAAAGAAGTTAGAACAGTAGAGGTCAGTTAGGGCCATTAAGTGTCATTAGGGGTCAGTATAGGTGAGTGGGTGTCAGTAGGCATCAGTTTTTGTCATTAAAGGGTCAATAGGGTCAGTATGGACAGTAGGAGGCAAAGGGAGGCCCCGGAGGCCCAAGGGAGGCCCGAAAGTTCATTCAGTCACTCCCCAAAAATATAAATAAAATATCAAAAAATCTCTAAAATATAAATAGAATATAATTAAATTCAATTCATTCTGAACTAAATTGATTTCATTATAATTTACAAATTGTGTAAGTTTAATTTTACCGAAAACTAGCATGATTAATTTTATTTAGATTTATCAAATGTTAATTTATTCGAACTCTACTACTATTTTCTTCATTTATTCCTTATATACCTATTTATGACAGGTATGTGTCAAGCAATGAGTCTTACTTATGAACTCAGATATAATGCATTAAATAGTGGTTCTGGAACCAAAGTTTGCCTTTCGTTGGTTATATATAAGAAAATTTTAGATCAAAGTAGACGAAACAAATTATCAATCTTGCTTTACGTTAAACGAGGAAATTCAACCTATTAAATTCTATTCAATGTAACAATTGATTGACATTTATATTTTGATACAAAATAGTAGCAGCATTACTGACTTCAAATTCATTTGTTGGAGAATTTTTTAATCGATAACTGAGGTCGCAGGAACATTTCAAACATTTCATTGCCATTAGCTCGAGTGCCTGTTCTTAACACAGAAATTACTAAAAGAATCTTATAAAGTTATTTTTCTTTCCATTCACGCCCGTTAAGCTTTTTATCAAACAACAAGAAATTAAGATATAGAGAAGAGAGCTATAATAGTCCATTCTAGATTGACCGAATACAGTGTCCTAGACACTCATCTTGGTCCTAGACATAGTACTTGAATTTAAATAACTGAGTCCTAGACTCGACAATTTCTGTCGCAGACAGAACACACACAGACCTAGTCGGTATCACAAGGTTCTAGACCTTAAAAATTAGTGCGTAAACACAACCCGTGCTCTACGCACGTCTACACCCTAGCCCAGTTACGCATCGGTCGTGTTCTAGACACGCTCTCAACGGCTGAACGCAGCTTTCCCAACGACAACAAATGTATCTGAACAACAGGAGCTCATACGTAAACCTCCGATTAAACTGGTCAAACAAATTCTTTCAATTCTATTTTGGATCTGATATTGTCGATTACATCTGTCGACTATTAAATCTACTGTCAACTGGTTTATTATGACGATCCGGTTGATTAGGCAAACGCGCCCATAAGCATACCGCGTTACAGAGCACAAGCAGCAGCTCAGCAGGCAGTACCACAAGCTGCCCTTCAAGTAGCAGTACCAAAAGCTGTTCCACCTGCAGCCGGCGTTCAACCTCACAAATTTCCGCATGTCATAGAACTACCGTACTATCCATTAGTTGCCTTGCCACTTATGGCAGCACAAGAACCTAAGTTTAGCAAATTCTCAGCTCATGGCAAAATTCGAATCCAAGCCTTTCTCACAGTTTTTGAAACTGCATTCAATGCCGTGAACAATGCAGAAAAGATAACACATCAACTGTCTCGAGGGCGAGAAATTTAATTTCTATGTCTCTGTTGTGCCCACACAGCCAAACATCACTTGGACCGACCAGGTTTTTTTTTGAAAACTGATTCGGTCAAAGTGACTTGCCTTCCATGACGGCTGCCATGCGCCGCTATCTTAAGCGTTTCGAAACTATAAAGACTTATGACAGCAAGTGTCAGAATCTTGGCCGTGCAAATACCCGAAGACCAAATATCTGATGTCCTCACTTAGGACTACCCGACTTGTATCGGATCTGGGACACTTCACCAAATGGACACTTTACCAAATGAGCACTTTACCAAATGGACCATTTACTAAATGGACACTTTACCAAATGAGCACTTTACCAAATGAACACTTTACTAAATGGACACTTTACCAAATGGACAATTTACCAAATGGACACTTTACCAAATGGGCAGTTTACCAAATGTCGTTTGATTAGCTAACCTAACCTAACCTAACCTAGCTTTACCTATCATGAACTAACCTTAATTAAGATAACTACCATTTGATAGTGTCCATTTGGTGAATTGACCATTTGGTTAAGTGTCCATTTGGTAAAGTGGCATTTGGTAAAATGTCCATTTGGTAAAGTGTCTATTTGGTAAAGTGTCCATTTGGTAAATTGTCCATTTGGTAAAGTGTCCATTTGGAAAAGTGGCATTTGGTAAAGTGTCCTAATCCCCTTGAATCGAATACAATTTGATGGTCGCCGCTTTGCGACCCTGTAAGAGTGGTTCCGCTTATTATTGGATATTGAAGCCGATATCAGTGCCCGATGTCAAACATTGCGCAAATCCCAATCCAATCATTGCCAATCAATCATTAAACATTGTGATAGCGTCTCTGGCTCCAATTCGAGTCAAAGTAGTGACAAATCAAATGGGTCTACAAACAAACCATTCACACAGTGCAAAAATTGACAAAAAAAATGGGTGAAGTCCATTACCACTTGAACAATGATTGCCTAAACAGAAAGACAGAGCCAAAGACAGTTGGTCTCAGCATATGAGTCAACTCGAGTGTCAAATATGATTCAAAAGAATTAACTGGCCATCCCTACTCTTGCCAATTTCATTACAATTGCTGGACAAATCGGCACCTTTGGATTGTTTGACACAGTCTCAACTGCTAACCTCGTGCCTCTCCATGTCGCCCAGCTTTTGCACCTAGCAATCAACCAAAGCGAACCCACAAACCTCTCAATGACTAGAGGCGCCGTTAAAACCTGTGGAACTGTGAAGTTCAAAATCACTATCGAATCAGTGATTATGACAATCACTGTACTAGTCCTCAATGATTTTGCATAAACACTCTTAGCGTCATAACTTGCCAACTCTTCCGTATCGCAGGAGAAACTGAATATTTTACCGCTAAGCTCAAGCTAGAACAAGATCTTAAGCCTAGCATTGCGCTCTCACTCAAGCATAACACTTTTCCTGCGCTCTCATTAGAGACAGAAAGAAGCGAAGCTCTGTAGAAAGCCGACAGCATAGGTTGTCCATTCAACGCCAAAGCTCCAGACAAATCATTGTCTAACTCGTCTCCAGAGCTAGAACATTCAATTCGTATTTGACAATAAATTCGCCAATGGCCAAACAGGTCGCATTACAATCAAAGAACACCTAATCTTTTCGAATGACGAAGTCCCAACTGCACAGCCTCTGTATCGTCGAATCATTCCAAGATGCCCAAGAGACATCACGGCAGGTAAAGGTGGTCTTGGACAAGGGCCTGATACG
Organism: Eueremaeus valkanovi; assembly: GCA_034693305.1. NCBI lineage: Eukaryota > Metazoa > Arthropoda > Arachnida > Sarcoptiformes > Eremaeidae > Eueremaeus > Eueremaeus valkanovi. The sequence continues at coordinate 5,732 of JAQIWA010000083.1, read as the reverse complement.
TGAATCCGTGTCCACTTAAGCTGCCCCGGTAACCCTGACCGACAAGAAAGGCGGAAAGAATCGCTTATGTGTAGACTACCGTAAACTCAACAAGAAAACAACTGCTGACAAGCAACCGCTTCCCTACAATCCCAGATGTCATCGACAGACTACAGGACTCGCTACTTCACGAAATGACTTCGCCTCCGAAATTTGGCAAGCGTCCATCCATCCGGACGACATACAGAAAACCAATTTCATATCCCAAGACGGACACTAGGTGTTGTTAGTATTCTATTTTGGACTCAAGAATGCACCCGCAACTTTCCAGCGAATCGTTTGCAAAATCTTCGGTTAACTTTTTAACAATGGCGTACTGTCAACTTGACGACATAATTATCTACGCGAAGACCGAAGACGAGTATAACCGACTAATCAGACAAGTCTTCATACTTCTCGCTCAACATGATGTCAGACTCAAGCGCGACAAATGCGAGTTCTGCACATCCTTTACAGAATTCTTCGGCCACATTGTCTCCAACGATGAGGTGTGCCCACCGCTTTCAAAGGTCAAAGCAATCGCTGGCTTTCCTGCACCTGCAAACTTAATGGAAATGCAACGCTTTCACGGTCTAACAAACTATCTCAGAGGGAACATATACGGCTTCTCTACAATTGCTAAACTAATCACTAGACACTCGCAAATCCAACTCCACAAAGAACTCATTCATTTATGGTGAGAAACAGGAGACAGCTTTTGAAAAGCTCAAACATCTCATGACTAACGAATCAGTCAGAGAGATCTTCGACCATAAGCTAACGATTGTGTCGCACACAGACGCCTCAACGGTAAGCATCGGAGCTATTCTGATCCAAAACGAGCATCCTGTGCTGCTATTTCCCCCGAAAACTCTGCGACGCAGAAACGCGATACACGCCAACCGAACTGGAATGCCTTTCAGTCGTCTACTCAAATTCCAGAACACGAAGCGCCGCTTGTTTCACTGGTCAGGGCACATCTCCCACTATACTTTCGATGTCATACACAGACAGGGTAAAAAGATAGCTTACGTCGACGTCTTATTTAGCTCACCAGTAGCTCTCCTGCTCGACACGCAAGAGATACTGAATGATCAAAACTAGAACCTCTGCCAAACACTGATGGTAACTGCAGCGACGGAGCCATTACCACTACAGCAATCGTCCTTAAACTGATTAAGATCTATGGCCGCAAACAAATGATAATCTTATAGGGTCTCAGACTCCGAGTCCTCCAAGAAGGAAAATACGCCTCAGGACACGCCGGTATTCGCAAAACCCAGCACCAATTCTCGACAAACTATTGGTGGTCACGCATGAGACTTGACATTAAGCTCTATGTAGAGATATGCAATGCTTGTCAACTAGGTGAACCTGTCACACATCCGACTTTTGGACAACTCCTGTCTGCTCACACCAATTGACCTAATCGCAATGGACATAGTAGTCATAGATTCCATCGCAAAAAAGACAACTGCTAAGTACAACCAAGTAGTATTTGATCAAAATACACGTTATGTATGGGTAAAAATCATAGACTAACGCAACTCAAGCTGCAGTCTCTGCAATCGATTAAATCTTCCCAGCCAATAGATCCGCCAAACGATAACTCTCAGTGAACGCTACGAACTTTACATCTTTCGAACTACAGCGCTTTTTTAATGGACACACATGTACACGTGGTTACATCTCTACCTATCATCAGCAGACAAACGGAGCAAACAAAAAGATCAACGACACAATCGTAAAAGGCCTTCGACTCGAATTACAAGATAAGCCAAGACTTGCCTTGTCGACTGTTTTCGAAAAGGCAGTAGACAATTACAATAACACTATTCACAGCACAACAGTGCTCACTGCTGCGTGCCTGATGTTCGAACGAGACAAACTAAACACAACGACTCCTCCTGTCAACGAGGCCAGACAATTTTCACAACAGCCAGAGGTGCTGTCAAACTGAAGAAAAAAGAGGCCTACGACAAGGTACACCGCCCGTTGACACTAAACATATGTGATTTGATAAAGCGCAAAATTCTATCAGCAGTTCTGACGTTGAAATATTAACACCTATGTACGAAGAACAGTACAGTCACCGCACTTCAACGACAAGTCAATGCAAAAATCGTTAAACATGGCTCAAACAGTCAACCCATTCTTGTAAACGCCTGTCAATTAGAGACTTATAACAACCAGGACAAAGCTCCTTTCGACCCCGAAGAGTGAGAATAAATGCCTATGTTATGAATAATATGAGACAGCACAAAAGAATTTAATGTCGTTTAATGCTATTAAAATGATTCACATATTGTAATGCATAAACTATGCTATTTATATCACTACTAGTTTCGTTGATGCCTATATAAAGCTATTGTTAGCCAATCAATGGTAGCAAAAACCTGATTAGTCCTAACCTACACATTCCTATCGCCGGAACGTTAGACACATTTGATCTACTCTACTGTTTTTATGCTTTGAGAGCTCCCTCACTAAATATGTAATATTTCAAACAGTTTTTAATTATCAAATGAAGTTATGTTTTATTACTAATGTTGTATCAACTCATCTCTCCATTGATGACCTGACCAGTGCCCGCCAAACGGTACAGAAGCTGACCTGAGTGTTCTGGCCTTATTTTTTGCCTTTTATTAGCCTTTTGCCTAATGTTGTGAATGACTACAACAACACTATACACGATGTCACCGGTTACACACCCGCGTTTTTACTGAACGGTCAAGGAAGGATTGGAACTAATTGTGATGTGGACAACGCACGTCAGACCGCAAAACAGAGAACCGTACGATTCAAAGTAATGAAAAAGCAAACACACGACAAGACACACGAAGCACTCGCACTCAAATTAGGCGAATTAGCGAAATGACGGCTACTTGCCCTCACGAAGCAAGTTGTCCACAAATTATGACGACCATACAAATTCATCGGACAATTATCCGATTTGAATTTCCGCAAACAACAATTGGACAAGCCCGACAAAGTCCAATTGCTGCATGTTTGCCAGCTCGCCCCTCACATAGCACGGGCTTAAGTTATAGTACCGGGGTGTTTGACAGAACTGACAAACATTAAGATAATAAGAAACAAAAACAAAAAACAATAATAAAAACAAAACTCAATACTAATAGAAAAACTCAGCAAGACTGGACACAAACGCAGAACTACTTCAAGCGCACAAGCATTGCAGAAATGAGTTCAACTCTGAACGCATGTTGACGTTCAACCAAACTATGTGTTTATCAATAGTAAAAATTTAGTTAAATTAAATTTTCTTAATTCACATCAAACGATAATTAAAATGTTTTTTAACCAAAAATTAAGAAGATAAACATTGTCTAAAAAATGATATATTTTTTAATAAAAACAAATAATAATTTTTTAGATTAAAACCAAATTTAAGTACTAAATACTGTAAGGAAAAATAGGTTTAAACTGAAGGCAATTGAGCCATAATGCAATGTATTTTTAGAGCTATAAAATACGAATTAATACACATTTTTGCCGAACACGTGATTGAACTGAATTGACGGCTAAGCGCTGTCTGACTGAACTGATCTGATTACTGACATATTGTGGTGATGCAAGTCGCCGTCTGAGTTCCCGTTCCCGCCAAACCCGAAATACCACGGCAGATAACCACGTCGGCTGCAAATTTGGCCACCCCTTAGTGTTGTGAGTGCCCAGAGTCACCACAAAGTTATATGTCTTATAACTAATGTAGTGTTCACTTGTCTCACGATAGATGACCTGACCAGTGCCTGCCAGACTGTACAAAAGCTGACCTGTGTTCTAGCCTAATTATTGACAAGATGCACGCTCTTCCACGACCTGACTGATGGGTCCCCACAAGTGATCTGAGTCTGGCCGTCACAAACTGTTATCCTATTTTTGATGAAATCTCTCGATCAAATGAAAATTACAAAATATTATAAGCTAAGAAAAATGATATATAAATTTTTTTTTATAGATAATTGAAGTTTTATTCAAATATTTACTGAAAAAACTGATATCATTGAACATTAAAATTGTTTGATTATGAAAAAAAATAGAAAAAATAAGAAATTTTCAAAAATAAGATAACAGTTTTTACTGAGATTGTGACACATTTCTCTCTCTCTCTCTCTCTCTCTCTCTCTACCGCTTTTTGCAGATATAGCAAAAAATATAATACATTGCCATTTGAACCGGCATGAAAATACCTGGTCAAGAATACAAAATGTTTTTCCGGTTTTTATGCATTTTATAAAAATAATCGAAACAACAAAGTTATGTAATTCTTCTAACTTACATAGCACCTTACTCTATATTTTCGAGAATTAAAACGTTATTCCTATTAAGTTACTGCGATACAACTCCCCAATAAACACCCTTATAATTAATAATATAAAATAGTTCAGAAAATACCATATATGAAGCCATACTGTCCAATCCTGTCGTCGGCTCATCAATAAACAAAAGCTTCGGTTTATTGACCTTTGTCATCTCAACAGCAATGGCCAATCGCTTCAGTTCACCTCCACTACAATCAGCGACTAATGTATCGTAAATATCGCTAATCATTAAGTCATTCAATATATTCTTTGCATTCATTTCATGTGAAATACAAATCTTTTCGCAATTATTCTTCAATTTTGATGCGTAGATCATATTTTGTCTGACTGTCAAACCCAGAACCAAAGAATCCTTCACATCTTCACCAATAAAACCGGAACTCATATTCTCAAGAAAATTGACAAAAATGTTTGAACTCTTCGTGATTCCACTATCATTCATAGCATTCAAACACTTCATTAGTGTTGTCTTTCCCGAACCGGACGGTCCCATAATTGCATTGACTGAACCGAATGACACAAAACCATTCAATTTATTTAAAATTGTCTTTTCTTTACTAAAACAAGAGAGTGAATTTACATTATAAGTCAGATCTGACCACAGAATCGCTATATTCCCGCACATTATTCAACTGTTTCTAAAATTGAACTCAATTTAATCGTTATTGATAAAAAATATATACTCAAACACAATCAATCAACTTTGAATTTCTGCGATGGTCTTCGTCAATGCGATTGCATGAATTGTCTGTCTGTGTAATATAAAGAAAATGCAATTTCAATAACGTATGTATTTTAAATATTGAAATATAGCCTAACTTAATTAGATTGATCATTTTTCAGTCACACAGACTTCAATACATATCACCGGATTGCATAAATTGCTTGATTCCATCTGCTGTACACGAGTTGTACATGTGATTGACATTCAATTTGCCTTTGCTTTCTTATTAATTTACATTAGAATTTCGAAATCTTTTTATTTATCAAATTAATGCCTCCACATGCATAGCTGGCATTTACGCAAAACAAGAGTTCTAGAATGTCTAGTATGAAGTAGATAGACGTCTGTTCAGCAACCCCTGCCATTTCCGGTCATTTTAAGAATTATACTTTTTGAGCTTCAGGCATTCCCTGACCCTACCTAGTATACTAGGAGTACGCTATGACCCAGCTTCAGGTAATGTCATCTTATACAGGTGGTTGCATAAAGGGCGCCACACTAAAATTGGTCTGGAACCTAAACCAGGTGATATAATTCAATGAAAATTCCTAGTTTTGTAAAGCACTTAAACAAGAATTTTTTCACCGCGGCGAGTTTTTACTGTTGCAGCACCGGTAGCAGGGAACTAGCACTGTTTCCATAGCAAA
>JAQIWA010000082.1:0-55457 GCA_034693305.1 Eueremaeus valkanovi | reverse complement strand
TGTGAACAAAAATTCTTCTGCAGTACTGTCCAACAGAACAGCCTTCAGAACAAAGAAGATATTTAGAGTAAGATTAGCATGCTAATTCACAATAAAATGTATCAGGGCATATTAGTTAAAATAGCGGATATAGTAAAGCATTTTATACTCAAATATTTTATTCTTCCGATTCGTGAAAGCAATGAATTCTGAGTAAAAGTTATTAATTTTTATATTTGAATATATTTGATCACAAAGTACTGGATATATCACATAATGAATAAAATGAGCTTCAATTGAATAATTAAAATACAATTAGAGCTTATCTAAAAATAGGCATAAATTCAAATTCAATTAATTTTTCATTAATATTATCGAAAATATTGAAATAATAAGATAATTAGTTCACATAAACTATAATTAAATTAAACTCAAATGTGTTTACAATTTGTTTTCACAAATTCATAGCTAATATCATAATAGGAATTGAGGTCTCTGTCAATCATTATATCACTTGAATTATATTTACAACAATTCCTATTGAATTGAATACAAAAAGAAATTGTGTTAAACACAAATGCTTTCAATTATTGCAGATTTTAAAATGAGCTGAAATCAAATAAAGAGCTGAATTACAATATATTAGCATTAATTTGCAAATTCTATACAGAATTAACATATTTTGCTTCAAACTACTACTCATTGCTTCAAATACTTTATTGCAATTGTCTTAAGAAATAAAACAATGATTTATGACTTAATTGCTTGTAATTAAAGTTTGCAATGAATTCAGTGATTAATAGCATATTTGGATTGCATTTCAATTGCAAAACGCTTTCAATTATTACACACATTTGCTTCTAGTCTGACACTACCCTGAAGTGCATTTTCAGACACGAATTGCACCCGAATATGATTAACTTTTTCAATTGTATTACTCATTTGATTCCTCTCTAACGGATGACTACCTATTCGTATAATAAGTTTTGAAGATTATATGTAATCACTCTTATCGGTCATCCACTGACTAATTGACTGATAGGAATAGAGAATGAAAATTCACACTAATCTACCCAATCATCCATTGTTTTCAATTACCAATGCAAACCAATCACCTGTTTGCTGATCATCCAGAACACAATTTAAGGCAATCAACATTTGAACATGTTCACTTTTACGCTAACAAATCAATTATTGCTATAGTTGTCACACTTTTACAGTAAATCATGTATTTATTTATGAATGCAATAAAAACTTCTGAAACTTCAAAAAAGCACCCGAACTAGAATTTTACGCCAATTTAATAAAATATTTGAATAACAATAACGAAAAGTGAATATAAGTTTCATATTATATGTCTATAAATGAGTGCTATTTTAAGGATAACTACTTTTTAGTCAACACTTTCGAGACTTCTTATTCACATAAATATATAAAAGCAATAAAATTATTAAAAAAAAGTATTTTTCCAAACAATAAATAATCGCAAAAATCTTTAACTGTTTTTGTTATAAGAATTCAAAGTATTTGAACATTAAATAGATTTTCAACAAAATTACCTTAAGATAAGTTTTTAATTTCAAAGAATATTTGAGAATAATATTAAAGATTTAAAAATCAAAGCAAATGTATGTTAAGTAAAATTATGAGAGAATCAGAACTAAACTAATGGCCAGTATTTGGGCCAATCAGTGCTTCTTATCTGTTGTGCCGATGAGTTAACAGCAATTAACTGATTATTATTAATAAGCATTCGTTTAATAATAAACATTAAGTACTTATAACTCAGTTCTTAAGCTTTGGATAAAAAAGTAATCATTTGTTAACCAAATTAATTAACAACTCATTCAGTGCTCTCTAATAGTGCTATAATTGTGCTCTAAATACGTGAGAAAACGCTAATTAAATAAAATCTTTTCATAAGTTATTCAAACTTTTGAATGCATTCATAAATAAACATAAAAAACAAATAGAAATCGTTTTGATTAACAAAATCCTAAAATTGATTGAAAGTCAGTCAGAAGTGAGTCATTGGAAGAGGAGTTCAAATACATAACAAATATGAGTATCGGTTGACATGACATCAATGAACGTATTGTACAGTATATTCAATATAGTATTGCAATTCAATGAATACAATGAATACCTCTGAATGGATGAGCACTTTATTACAGTAGTCTATACTGTAGTCCTGTATAGACTGTATAGAGTGTTGTGTCGACTGAATGACTGTCAGTCAGTCTGTCTGTCTGTCTGTCACTCCGAATGAGTGAAGTGATTACATCCAATTGCAATGGCCGACACAGTCAGCCAGCACAGGCATACCACACCTTTCCTCCACTGGCCTACACATTGTTAAGCACACGAATAGCATGAACTCAATTGGATTGAATCAAACTTTAATTGAGATTAACTAATGTTTGCGTTGAGAACACATTAAAGCGCTTAATGTTTATGCCGTTAATGAATGTCTTAATCAAACAAATGAAACACTTTCTCAGCACAGCTTCAGAGCTAACTGTACTCTACTGTACTGTACAGACACAGACCTATGCTATGCCAGTCTGTCTCCGCCCCAACCACTAGCACTGGCACTTCACTCCGCCCTCACCCTTACCATCAATAATGGTTCACTCAGTCACCCGCAAAGGCATGTCTGGACTGAGCAGACAGAGAGCAAACCAGTCATACAGTTATTACAGTCCTTACACTGCTTTCACATCTCATTCAATATTTGCTTTCACTCTCTCTTCCGATACATTTTCATACGTTATTTGTGGACACAATTGATGTGTTGTTTTGCGCCAAACAATACAAACAAAAGTAACACTCAATCAATAGATGGCATTAGAAGTGCTTTAAAGCCTTTATTATTGTTTGGCTTTTTGTGTGAGATTTAAATCACAATAAATGCCAATTCATTGCAAATTGATTGCCAATTGATTGCCAATCCATTGAATCCATTGAATCGATTGAGACATTTATATTGATCTGTGATTTGTGTGAACAGATTCAGTGATGGCTTCGAACCAATTGAACTCAAGCCAAACCAATGGTCAAACGAATGGCCAGAAAGAGGTTTTGCGCAAAGAATTGCTTGAATTGAATGGCAGACGAACTGCATTGGAGACAGAGATCAAGGAATGGCAAAGCATTCTCAAGAGTGTAACCAAACTATCGATCATTTGAATCAATTGACTCTAAACTGACTGCCATTCCACCCAAACAGCAAAACGTAGGACTGGATGAGCCGTTGGTCGACGCGAATGGCTTTCCGCGCAATGACATAGACATACATCAGATAAGAATCGCCAGAAATAAGATTATCTGTAATTAAAGTATTGATTGATTGAGTATTCATTCACTGAAATCATATCCCAAACCCATTACAGGCCTCACAAACGACGCGCGAAGTCTTATGAAAGAAATTGAAGAAAAATTGTTTGCTTTTCATGAATTGGACAGAAATGAGAGCAAACAGAGTGAAGACAAACCATAAAAACGATTACTATTTTCATTGAAATTCTCTTTTTGTTTGAATTTATTGAAACAATACATAAATATATAAATTAACGCATTTTTAGACATTATTTGATTGAAATAAATATATTTTCATTCATTAGATGTGTTTCTCATTCATTGACTCAACAATTGATATGATTTTCAAATTATAAACTTTGACCGCCTTTTGGTTGAGTTTAGATACAGGTTCTCAAAGGCATTCAGTCTAATAAAAGTGAAAATATAGAGTACAGTACAGGACCTCGTTGTTGGACATTGCGCACAGGGGGACAGATATTGCGGACATTTGTTGGTCGCATTGAAATATCAAAATATTAGCCTATTATCAGATTTTTAATGCGGATTTGAATGCGAACATTTCGACACCATCCCGGGCCAAATTGACCCGTACTAGGTATAGAATGTTTTATACAGTTAACCAAAGAATGCCTGACCGGCTTAGAAAATTCAAAGAAATAAATTCAATTTTTACTGGCGTATCACAGGTAGCAGTGAGCTAGCACTGTCTCCAGGGCCAAAACCACATGTTATATTTTCAGCTGTTCAAAATGATCCTTGCTAAAAAGTTGTGAATACCTCTATCAGGATTTTTTTCTGAAACTGCTTCGTTTTTGCTCAGGATTAGGTTATGCAGTATCTGCAAAAGTGTATAAATTATACAGCTCATTTCAAGTGCGGAATTGGTTTTAATTAGGGATGTGCAAGGTCGGCCGAGTCAGGGGGTATAGGTGGGGGTAAAATGCCGGAGTTTTGGCTCAAAACTTAGGGGTTATCAGAGGGGGTATTTTGAAAAACAAGATGGCCGCCACAATAGCCGAAAAATGGCGTTTAAAGTCGAAAATGGCCCATTTTGACAGAATTTCGACCAATTTTGGCTTAATTTAGCTAAATTTAGCACAATTTAGCATTAATTCACTTAAATTAAACTTAATTTAGTGAATTTAAGCTAAATTTAGCCGAAATTCGGTAAAAATTGGCCATATAGGTCGCGAGCAAAGTCGAGGGGGGTCTCTAGCAGAGCCTCAAAACACAGATGGAGGTATTTTGCCAAATCTCAAACTCAGGGGGTATTTGGTCTATACCCCCTTGCACATTCCTAGTTTTAATAGTAATATCATTCTGTAAGACAACTATTAAAACTAATTCCACACTTGAAATGAGCTTTTGCTCCGCACTATACTTAAAAGGGTAATATTTTGAGCTCTCATTTAACTATCTTCCCTTCTGTTCCCCAGTTTAAGTGTTATCTTTTTGTAATCAGGGAAGAATACTGGTTAATTCTAAAAAATAATATTTTTTTCAGGATCACCCAGGAAAGATTTTGGAGATTTGAAATCTCTATGGGATATCCTATTATAAGAATAATTTTTTTTTAATTTGTTCTTGGTGTTTCCTGGCTCATATTGATCCCTAATGGATTTTTGAATTATCAAGCATAATTTAGCCAATATTTTGCTGACACGATATGCAATTCCTTTGCGGAACAATCAGTTCCTAAGCTTTTCTATAGTTTGCAAATGATTTGCCGTTCGGTTTGATTACGAAAAATGAGACAAAAGTGAGAGCAAACAGAGTGAAGACCAGGGATGTGCAAGAATCATACCCTCCTCAATTTCGATGCCTATTAACATAGGCCCTTAACTCCGACTTTTTTGCACACAACGAAAATGACCCCCTTTTGAGCGAACATCCATCAAAACCTTAAGTTGAACTGAATTGAGGCTAAATAGGGCTCAAATTCGGCCGAAATTCGATCAAATCGACCACATTTCAAATCTACTAGATACCCCCCCCCCCCACAGGGCTCTGCCGACCTGCACATCTCTAGTGAAGACATACCCGAAAACTATAACTATTTTCATTGAAATTCTCTTTTTTATCAGAATTTATTGAAAAATACAATAATATATAAATTAACACATTTTTAGACATTATTTGATTGAAATAAATATATTTTGACTGAAAACCAAATTAAATGCAAATAAAGTTTTGTATAAAATATAAGTTTTCAGGACTAGTAGTGAATGGAATGTATGGTTAGATATATCTCAGGTATCGGTGGATTAGGAGTTCGACTGAGGTCTGACACCCATTGGAAACATTAATACTTTTGCTCTAATGAACGAAAGGTTCGGTAACTCATCCAAAACCTGTAGCGCTTCCGCACTAAGCACTTGACTGCCGTCTGACACCGGATTAGCGGTTGGAGTAGAAGTGGTTCCGACCGAAGACAGTATTTGTTGAACTAAATTGTTTTTGTTAAGCACTGGAACTCCAGATTCTGTTTCAGAATTGACATCATTTGTTTGGTTAAGTAATTCTTCTTCAAAGCCTATACAGAGAGCGGATGAGAACAGAAAGCGTTAAATGTATTGACATTTGTTTGCAATTATTTTCATTCAATACTCACTGGAAATACCCGTTTGTCTGCTCTTATGGTTCTTCACGTCATCATTGGTTACGAAAAAGTCTAAATCGAAGGAAACCATTGATTTCTGGTTTATGTCTAAAGGGTTGGTCAGACCACTGGAGCTCCAGTCGAATTGCACGGGAGGTATGGATACTGAAGACAAGCCATTGGCTATGGGCTCGCATTCATTATGATTAAGACTGCCATCGAGTGAATCACTATTTGGCTTATGTTTGGTCGGCTCTAACACACATCCGAGTCCTGAAGCAAACATAGGCACTGAAGGGTTTCTCAACTATAGAAAAGACATTTACAATAAATCCAATTAAATGTATGTCTGACTCGAGTTTTGAAATATCTTCAAAAGAAGAGTAAATAAAAATCAAATTAAAAATAATCGAAAAGAATATAAGATTTGGTAAGGATTTGAAGGAAAGCATACATTAATACAAAGCTATGATTAGAACTGGAATGCATTTGAGAGCTCTTACAAAAGCTAGAAGTCATCCAAAAGAACACATTCCTAGAATCGTATCGCAAAAGAAATGTAAAGATTTGAACAAAAGTTTACAAAAATGTCTGAAATGTCTGTCAGTTTCTATCCATCGAAAGACCGATGAATTCGACTGTTATTTCATAACTAAGACATCTATTGATTGATTGCTTACAATATTTCGCGGATCGATATTAAGTGCTGCCAATAGGAGTTGAAATGAGTGCGAGTTAGGCCACCGGAGCTTCAATGAGAGGGCAGATTCCAGGTCTTGTAGCTTTTGCCACAAATTTTTGCTACAATTTAACAATAATTTCAATCAATTTATTTGTATATTAAAACTCATATCTCTTCTGTCAAACCTATTCTGTTCACTACAAGCGAACAAATCTCTTGAAATGTTTTCAATGCTTTCATCACAACTGAGGGCTTCTGCAGACGAAGGGAAGACTTGAGCAAAAAGTTGAGTCAATTTATTCGATTCTGAAACCGAAGAGACGTTTAATTCATTTGATTTCTCTATCAATTGGTTCACAGATTTGCTATTATTTCCAAACGATGTAAAATCAGCGAATTCTTCGCTATTTCTATCAAATCCTAACGAATTCGAGTCATTTGTCTCCAAAGTTGAGGCTGTATTCAAGTCAGAGCTGAGCACCGGCTGTGCGGACGCGAAGTCAGCGAAATCGTCGTCACTTTCGTCCGCTTTTATGTGATTTTCAATTATTTGCGGACTTTTTATTGCATTTGTACTGAAGTCCACATCAGAGGTAAAGTCACCGAAAGAGGTCTCAGATTTGGATTTATAGAAACCAAACGATTGGTTGTCTTCGACCGACACTTCATTTGAATTTGCATTTTCTTCGCATTCATTGAACTGAAATGACGTAAAGTCCGCGAAATCGCAATCGTTTTCTTCGTTGCAGACGTCAACCGATTCAAAGTCATTCAGCTCTTCATTATCTCTAGAGCTGACGACCACTTCTTCCTTGTCCTCAATATTTTCAACTTTTATATCATTTAATGAATTGTCGTTTAGATCCAAATGAAGATCATTATCACTGATCTCTTCTTCACTGATCACACAATTGATGTCGCGTTCAGACGAATCGTTAGATTTAATACTAAATTCATTACAAGAATTGGATTCAAAACCAATACTATTATCACAATTAGTATTATTTGTATTATTAATGCTATGATTACTGTCCAGTCGTTCACAACTATTATTCTCTTCGACTTTGTTCTCATTAATGGACTCTTTATTATCCACTTTTGGCTTATTATCCGATTCTAAGCCATTGTTTTGCTTAAACTCTGGAACAACGAAATCAATGTCTTTGTCCACATCTGGCGAGAGATCATTGAAAGATCCGAATTCTGGTTCTTCTTCTTCGTCACTATCATTGAGATCCAGAGGCGGAGGAGTTGTGGGTATTATCGGAAAGTTTGACATTTGTTCAGAAGAGTTGACTCAATGTTAGCATAAATACAACGAAAACTGTTTTGCAATCAATTCAATGCTTAACTCATTTAAAATTCATTGAATTAATCGCGCAATCAATGCAATACTGAATAACAATATTATTATTTGTATTGATTTGAGTGAGAGATGAATAGAAAACGTATTGTATTTATAGCTTAAATAAATATTTATCACAATTAATAAGTAATACAATCAATGTTTAACTCAATCCAGTCATCAGTTAATCTATTTTTATGCAAATCCAATCAATCTGTTTCTCAGCTTTAAGTCTAATATTATTTTAGTACTAATTCTTATAATATTTTATATAATATTTTATTCACAAAAACAATGAAATTATAGTTAATTAAGAATAAAAATAATAAGTAATGAAAATATTGAATAAAATTAAATTTAAATCAAATGACAATTAAATTGCATACGAATTGCTCGCATATGTGACTCAAAGCTAAAGTTATGCATAAAATGATTGGCAGTATTGCAGAGCTTTTCAGTGTATACGCTATGAGAGTCGCCACCAATCGGGTCATCACTTCTACTAAATTATACCTTTTCTATAATTTTCATTTAAAGATCATTTTTATGAATTTTTCAATCATTATTGACATTATTGTTATATTAATATATTTTATAATTAATTAATAACTTATTAGTTGTCTGTAAAACAAATATAAAATTTGATCCAAAAATGTCTGATATTTTTGACGACAATAACGATAACGAAGACATAGAGTTCGCTAACAAAGAGTGGAATCAATTGAATAAAAAATTGCAAAAAGTATTGCAAAACAAATATTTTTTAATAATAATTATTATTATTAATCGATTTATGTATTAATCATTCAATTAAAGGATGGACTGAGAGATGGCATACACGAGGGACGAGAGGCCAGTCGTCAGAAGGCTTTTGATTTTGGATACAAAATATCTTTTAAACCATTTTTCACAATCTCTTCATTTGAAGCCATTTTTGAGTAAAAACTTAAGAATATTCTGAAACAGAATATAATTATTGTTTGCAATCATTTCATACGAATTAATGTCTGCTTTCAATCGACAGCACATTGTCGTCGATATTGAGTAAAGAGGAACTCAACGAAGAAATACGGAATCAAATGAAGACAATTAAAGCAAATTTAATAGATTTGTATAATTTAGTGGAAAAACATTTATTAGATTTGCAAACAAATAGTTTAGAGTCGAGTCCAATGAATCCAATGAATACTACTATCAATACATTGAATACTATTCAGACAATGCATACAATCGTATGGAGTAATCAAATAACAGAGTTATTCGACTCAACCAAACAAAAAGCACTCAATATTTGCAAACCATTTAATTCGGAAACTATTTTACAACTAATGAGACAATTATCTGATTTGACATTCAATTCAAATATAAACTAATTTTTTATTTAAATAATTATTTAATAAAATAAAATTCAGTCCTATTTTGGTTTGAAGTGCAAATTACAGCCGATTTTAGCGCAACGGGCGAGGAATCGGTTGCCACCCGGGTAGTACCTGATCTTGAGCTGATGGGCCACAATGGTCGCGAAGGCGATTCCCAGCACCAGAAACCCGCCGTAAGGTCTCATGAATATGGAGTTCGGGTTCGGCTTATAATTGACCACTGATTCAGACATTCAGACAATTAATCAATCGATTCATTCATTTCAATGTTTACTCACTTTTTCGGAATTGAATTCAATTTGTTTTAATGTTTAATCAATTCATTCAAATCAGAGTTTGTATGTAAACAATGAAGTCTACAATAATAGAGCTCTGGTATGAATCCAGGGGTAAATCGACAAAACCAATAGAAACAGACGGTTAGGCCTACTCTGCAAACTCAATATAGATTCGGTTGCCATTGACAACGCGCACAACAGACCCGGGTTTGGAAATATTGCTCAAATCGTAATAAGTTGTGAGAACTAGTGCCGAGAGGGCAGAAGCAGACCTGGAGTGTAGTTGAACTTATCTGATGAAAACTTAAGTTCTAATTTATAATTGATGAGGGTTAACTTGTTTTGTTCGGCAATGTTCTTATAAATGAGCTATACGTCAATTGAAACATGTATTGAATGCCTACTACTGTACTGGTATTGACCACTTCATTGACCACTTCATTGTGCACTTCATTGTTGTCTGTATTACTGAACACATAATCCATTTGATGCTCACATTCTTTAAACATAACTTTGAGTTCAATTTATTGATAGAAAGACTAAATAAAAATATATTCAAAGCATTCGACAGATTCTGACAATTATTGCAATAAAAATAAACCGATTTTTATATAATTTATAAAAAACTGATTTCAATTCAAATGAGTTTTATTTGCAATCAATTGTGTGACTGAAGCCAATTGTATATCAAATCCAATCCCTTTCCGGTAACACAACTCGACTCCAAAACCTGGATCTCCTGTTCGGGAAAAGTATTGATGAGTTGGTCAATCATCAGGAGATACCGGATCTCCTCTTTAGCCGAACCACAGGTGACGTCTGTTTTGTTGAGTACTATAAGAATGGGTTTAATATTCTTGACTTTTGTGTTGAAACCCATATCCAAGAGTCCAATACATGAGTCGCCGATTGTCGACAGATTAGTCGAATCGATGACAAAGATAATGGACTGACTGTCAGAGTAGTACTGATCCCATATCTCAGCCATAGAACCGCCGACTTCTTGGATCTCAATAGTCGTGGACTTAGTTCTGAGAAATGCGATATTAGTTCCGACTGTCGGCACCGTTAGAGGGATTTCCCAATAGTTTGCAATTCGGAACTCAATGTTTTGCAGTCTTTTCAAAAGCAATGTCTTTCCAGAACCCGTCGGACCCACACATAAAATCATTTCAGATCTAATCAAAGAACTACTTCTGCGGTAAATAAGAGACAAAACTATTTGTAATTCTATTGGAAATCGATATTAAAATCAGTGAATATTTTGTGAACTGTATTGACGTTTGCATTCAAAGCACTCAAGTATTCTCTAATCGCAGCGAATATTATATTTTCGTCAATCGTTTCGCTATTCGGAGACAAATGCTTAAGAAGTGAAGACCTGTTCGGAGTCGACAGCAGACAGAGGGAACAGATCTTTTGGACGAACCAATTGTGATACTTCCTGAGCGACTGGTCGTATGCTTTGGAGAAATATTCGCTCAAATCTTCGTTTCGTTTTCCTTCTTCGAAGTCCAGCAGAAGTAGTGATAAAAATATGAGATTATAATTGAGAGCTCGAGTCAGCCACAGAAGAGCATCGGTTCCCAAATGGAACTGACTTTCAGATAGGGTTTGGCTTTCGGTTCGCACTATATCTGACAGAAATCTATACTTTTGTCGATCCGTTTCATATATTTTGTTGAGTTTCTCAATGTTTCCGTTCATATCATGTCTGACGGCATAGAAAGCACTTCCCAGTAGTTCAACGAATTGGACAACACTTTTGGATGCGTTCAGGAATTCAATGGTTTCGACACTACTATTGCTATCAGTTTTCGGAAAGTGAACACAATTTTGAAAAAAATTATTGCTTTCACTGTTTGTTTCGTTCATTACTTTAATAATAATTAAATTATTTTATAAATTGTTTGAGACTCTCATTGAACGCAACGATAAAAATATGAATTAATAATAATTATAATAACAAACAAACAATCAATCAATCAATTGAGTCAATGAGTTGACAATAATTTGTATGAATTGACTATTTTTTCCCTTGAATTGAGTATTGGCTGAGATTCTGGTGTTTATGACATTGACTCACGAATTACAGAATCATTGAATTGAATTGAATTTAAATTATTTATTGCATTAAAAGTTTTGCATAAAAGCTAAATAAAAAAAAATAACAAAAAAATAATCAAAAATATAAATTATTTTACTTCTAATGCCATTGAAATCTGAAACCCATTTAAAAGTATGTAAACAAACATTAGTTGTCATAACAAACATCTGATTCAATCATTCAATGCTTTTGTTATTGTTTTGAATGAAAAACAAATCTTTGCTTAGATTTAGGAGAAAATCAAAAGTAAGTCGAAATTCAATTGAATTGAAACTCAATTTGTATTAAACTTTAAACTTATTTATCTATTAATTCATAGTTTTATTGAAATTTAATTAGAAATCGAAACAAAAAAATAAATAAATTATAAAAATTGAAATTTGAAATCCAGTGTCGTTTAGAGTGAGACCCGAATACCTATTCTTCGGCGGATTTACTGGTCTTTTGTTCGTTTGGTGGAAATTACAGTCTTATGGTATGTCTTATACTATTGGTTAGACTATTATTGAGATTATGTTAATGACAATTGTCTGACCATATGATCATATGTTTGGTTCAGTTCCCGCAGAGCAGAGAACAGACATAAAGATAGCCAACAGATTGAAAGACACGTTGTTTTCCAGAAAGACCTGAACTATTCAATCGATTCTATGATTCTATGAATCTATGATTGTTTCCAATTCTGTTAACTCTAATGTATATAAACTCAATTCAATTAGATTTAGATTTCGGTAAATAAATGATATGTTTATTACAAATGAATAAATGAATGAATGAATGGATTTTAAATTTGGTTTTAATTAACTGTAAAATCATTATTCATTACACAATACATACAGTAATGCGTTGTTTCGATAAAAGGACAAAAAATCTCTTTAATTAACAATTATTGTACGTCTGCTCAGAAGCTATTGATTGTCAGACAGTTTGTGGCAATAATATAATGTACAGAATCTGTATAAAAAATATTGTACTGGTCAAATTATCAACCTTGGTGCAGCAGTTCCAATTTAATGTTGTAAAGTTTGAGCAAGGTTGTGTTGATAAAAGCATTGACATATTAATACTTTTGGACCGTACGTTTGGAATTGGAGAAGACCAGGGGCGGGATATCATAAGTTATGACCAAAAATCGTTGCAGGCCTTCAATCCCGACCCGAAAGGACAAGGGATTTAGAAAATGAATGAAAATGAATGAATGAATGACCAAAAATCGTAATACAGTAATAAATATTTACGTAATTCTATTCAATTACATGTTTCTACTCACAAGTCAGGGTATAATTAAGGTTTGAGCTTTCGTCTGCGAAATCTGCATTAATAGTAAACCGGATCAGAATTTTGCTACAATTTTGACATTCTTTCACCAAAATGTTAGACTCAATGCTCACATTCTCTGTTAACCTGCGTTCGATTCATTTCTATAGGAAATATTTAAAAATCAGTACTGGTCATATATTTAGAAGACTCCCCACTTAATCATAAACAGGAACCAGGGAAATTCATCATTTGATTTTTAACTGCCAGCAGAATAAGACCCGGAAACATATTCACATTTATCAGAATAATAATAAGTTTTCCAAAAAAATTGACCCCTATTAACAACTCATCCAGAATATGGCATTGACTATAACGCTATTAAAAAATGATTAAAACTGAACCGGTACTGTTTTCTTTCTACAACTAAACGATTTGAATGCGATATTTTATCCCCAAATAAACTAACATTGAATAACGCGTGAAAATAAATTTTTCATAAAATATAGAGAATTATCAGGAATCTAGGTGTTTTTGATTGATGAATTTCCGTGGTTCCTGATCATAAACAATCACTTCATCAATAGAATTGAATTATTATAAAAGCATTTTTTTTAATAATAAACTATTAATAATTTGATAAAAATAACATTTTTTAGGCATTTAATAAAATTATTTCAAAATATAATATTATCGGTGTTTCAAAAGTTCCCAATCATTGACAGATAATTTTCGTAACTAGTTTTGTAAGTAATTATTCAATTAGTTCTTCTTTACTATTCATTTGTTTGATTAAACTTGCTCGCTTCAATAATGCACATTCTGATCATCAGTTCTAATAACATATATGAAATACAATTTTGATACAGTATTGACAAAATAACCCGACACGATTGAAAAGATAGTCTTATTTGAGATATAAACTTATTAAAGGGTCAATCGATGGGAACTTTCGACTAAATTCTATATTAAGTGAAGATTTTTATTAAAATACAATGCTTTTAGAGTTTAACTTAAATTAATTGTTAATGCAATCCAATGACAATTCATTTGACTAGAGATTTAATATTCAATTTTCTGATTCAATATCCTTTAAAAGAGTAATCAAATTATTTAATCCAAAAACATATCCCCTGTCGGGCCCACTGTTGACTACATTATCCAATGATATGGACTGATGGGTTGAATGGGCGAAATCAATCATTCGTATGTCAACTAACTGTTTGTCTGAATTGAATTCATCGACATTTCCCTCATAGAGAATGAGTAGAGAACTGGTATAGAACCGGAATGTATCCAAACTTTTTACTACTGAAAGTAATTTTTCCAACTTTTCAATCAGTAATGGAATTAATTTGACTTTTGATGGATTTTCAATTTGCAGAAACATTTTGAATGTATTGACTAATCCTTCGGGGGTTAGGGTTCGCCCGAAGTATTTATTATGACATATAAATCGATCCAATTCTTTGTTGTAAACCTGTTTTGGTTCCAAAGATCCGATAAATTAAATAATATTTATTGACATCAGTTTCACATTAATAACCTGAACGCCAGTTATCCTCAATCCTAGGGCACCGGAAGTAGTTTTGGACACTTTCAGAGTATGACTGCGTATTTTCTTCTCGTCTGCGGCGTCGTCATACTGCCTTGTTCCCATCTTCAGGTCCATAATACAGGGCAACTTGAATCCAGAGGTCAAGTTCTCCAGTAATAGGAATTCTAAAGAATTATTGTCTGAATTAAATGTTAATTTAAATCAATAATAGCTATAAATTAGAGTCAAATAATGTATTACTCCTTCGCTTCTGTCCGTCGTTTTTCTTAAATGACGAGAAAGTCTTGAGAACCCATGGATTATGGATTCGTGTCATCAGATTATTTGTTAGTTTTGACAACTGAGTGGAACCGTCGACAGAATTGCTTCCGTCTTCGAACACATGCTTGCAATCGATATGAGCTAATGATTTCTCATTGCTTTCAATCAGAATATCTCCGTTTGGTTTACATAATTTGATTCTGTATTTGGTTTTCTGTTGACTATTATTATCGCGATTACAATTATTGGCAGACTTGGAAGTGATGGTCAGATATCCATCAGAGCTCTCATTGAAATCTACTTCAATGAGTCCCCGAAATTCAGGAACAAATTGTTTCAAATCTTGTGGTAATGTCTCATAGAATTTAAGCTCTCGTGCATTGAGTGGTTTGCAAATGGATTGTCCCAGCTCTAATATAGTGCTTCTGCCGCCCACCTGATGGATGAACGGCTCCAGAGTTGTCAGATTCTCTTCATTCAACTTATTGTCTGCCATTTCTTGTCATAACTCACAAAACTTCTTGAGCTGTAAAAGAATCGCAACATTGGCGCACAGGGATGAGAACCTTTCACATTTTCATAGCTAATAAACAGATCTCAATGTCATTTTGAGGAATAATTTTGTTACTATACAAACACTACAGTAGACTAATCAGTGTTTAGTCGTTTAGTTACTCAAAAAATATATGATTAGATTCGATGACTATTTGATAGTTTAATGAATTTCACAAAAATATTTGTAAAATTGAAATCAAATTTATTTTTCAATTATTTATTATTCAATTCTTTTCTATTCGTATAGAGACTGCTCTTATTAATAAGACTGAGCTCAGGTAGAATTTATAATGAATTTAGTTTATAAATAACTTTAATATGAAATGCATTAAATGGATCATTGAATTCGCCAACAAATCGATATAATGTCAAGTCTTTCAGAGAGTCTAACAGAGACTGCAATTTATATCAGAAAAAGTTATTTTGCGTCGCAATAGCTATAAATGATTATATATTTTACATGGATTACAGACTTAGTCAAAATTAAAGATAAAAGTAAACACAATTATTGTAACTGTCTTTGAATTAATGATAATTAACAGAGTATTTGAATGGCATTGAATCCATAATCTAATAGTTATTCAATTGAATAATGTATAGAAATATTCGTTAATTACTAATAAAAGATTTTGAAAATAATAATAATATGTAAAATAGTTATTAATAACCAGAGATAACATATTTATTGAAATCCAAAAATAGTTTTCTGTTCCATATTTTTAAGGATAAAAACAAATTTTAATATTCAGTGCTTTTAACCATTTTATAAGATTCATAAAATTCTTATCAGAAATGCTTATAAGAATATATAGAGAATACTATTCTTACCTAATCATACATTAGGCGAATATTGGTTGAGCGCAATATATCTATTGATTCACGAATATTATGACTATTTTTCATATTTAATTGACATTAAGAACGATAAGATTGATATAAAATTATAGTAAACATTAAAATATAACCTTTCGTATTAAATATTGTAAATGCAATACTAGAGCACAGAATCATAAGGTAGTTACGAATAGTGGTTACGAGTATAGCCGCAAATAACCTGAATTTTTCATTGAAAAACTTGTATGTCTTTGAAATGAGTAAAAACAAAGTTTCAATGTTTGTTCACTCCATTCAGTCTTTTGGTTTTAAAGTAGTTTTCTGTTAATTCAAATTCTGTTTAGCCTTCAGACATGTCATCGCCGATCAAAGGTCAAAGGTCAACAAATCAATAATAAAAAGTCATTCACAGCGCCAACGCTTTGCTTCTATGCTATCGATATGAACTAAAGTCTGTAAAAGTTTCAATAAGTCTGAGATTAAGACAGTGTTTGACGAAAAGGGAGACTTTTATGACTTATGTTTTGTGTGATTATTATCTCATTTCATAGGAAAGTGAGAAAAAAGTGTTTTTTGGCCGAATTCAGGTATGAATATAAAGATTATGAACAGAATATATGCCAAAACAGATGAAAGGGACCGACAGTACAGACAGTACAGTGTATAATGAGAGGCAACAGTACAGTGAGTGTAACAGTACTGAACAGAACAGAACTGAGCATGATACATTGATACAGGAGCCAGTGATGCTGCCATCCAAGTCATCCCACTCGCACTTGCAGTTGATGTCTGTCTCGTCTGTAATGGCCGTAAAAATAAAAATCTCGTCTTTAGATCTCAATAGAAAAATATTCGTATTTTTAGGACTAATTGGCAATAATTTTATTTAATTCTCAATTATGTTATCATTAGTTTTAAATATATTTATTTTAACAAATTTTAATCCGATTTCAATCAAATAAGTTATGATTTTTAGTGAATATAAATAGTTATGAATTTCTTATTAATCACTCATTTGTCTCAATAAGTGCAACAATTTCTTTGACTGTTTGGCAAAAATTGTTTCAATTATTCCTTATTTATTGGCAAATCGATTGTCAATAATATTTTTCTTGTGTCACAAGAATTAGATCTGATTGTCGACAGAGCTGTCGCAGAGTTGTCTGAACAGAGGATAACGACTCCACTCTAATGGTCAAAGAGAAGCCCAACTCTACGCGCACTTACGACGAGGAAGGCTTCAGAAGAAGAGCCGCTTGTATTTGCGTCAAAGACAAGGAGGAAAAGGAGGTACCGATTCTGCACTTCCTTTCCTTTCTTCCATTGCATTGCCTTCCGAACTTTCATTGCTTTTATTGGTTTTGGTTTTGACAAACATTTAAGACTTGATGTCATTTCAGATACTACTCGTCACCAGTAGTAGAGCCGGCGACCGATGGATTGTTCCCGGTTTGTGGCCACTTATTTCACTGTCTGACCACTGGTTTGCCTGCAATTAATTGACATTTTCTCTCTAAAGGCGGAGGACTGGAGCCAAACGAAGACCCGAGCGCTGCAGCCATTAGAGAGACCATAGAAGAGGCCGGCGTTAAGGGAATACTGCGCCGATGTTTAGGCACTTTCGAGGTTTGCATTGAATTTGGATTTCTATTCAATTATTTTCTAAAACGAAGACATTATTCAGAATTCGGAGCGAAAACACAGGACATCAGTATTCATAATGCAAGTGACAGAAGAACTGGAGGAATGGGAAGACTCGCAGAGTATATACAATATAATTGACAGACAAATAGAGTGAACGAAAGGTTATAATAAATTGATTGATATTTAGGCCGAAAGAGGAATTGGTTTGCTATCGAAGAGGCTCTTAAACTGTTAGCAATTCATAAACCGGTTCAGAGCACGTATGTTAAGCTCCTTATTAAGAACGACACCGTATTGTCATAGCAGAGCACCGGAACTACTTATTGATAGAAGATTTTAAAACTGTTTTTAAAAATCTAAATGTTTTTTATTAAATAAAAAGATCTGTTGTTTTACTCGTCTCTCAATTTGAATACTATTTAATTGTAATATATTTTATATAATTTTTAAATGTTTTGATTCAAACATTAAAAATCGATTGATTGCCACAAAAACAACACAAAAAGACAATACAAATGTAATAATGATTAAAATAAGGATAAAATCGTTTAAATAATTGTTTGGCTCTGAATGAGCACTGAATGAGCACTACATAAGAGCTCTCATATTCTAATCGGATCTTAATATAAGATAATTGTTATCTAAATCTTAATTATATATAAATAGATATAAATGTCTAAAAAGTTTTACAATTTTTTCCTCTAAATAATCCATTTTTACGATCTGGTCATGTATTCAATGCGATTCTCATAAACACAACATTAAGTACTAGTATTTGAAATTTGTTATCACAATAATCGGTACTCTTATGTGAACTTATTTTTATTTAATTATTATTTTCTTTCTTCCTATTTATCTAATTATTTAAAACGAGTTTTATTTCAATATTCACTGTTCGCTCATTAAGTTTCAAAACATCAAAACAAAGGTTTAATTCATAATAACATTCTCTACGGAAACCTCTTTTATTGTGAACTGGACTGAGAGCTTATTTTTAGTTATTTTAATTATTTTAATGTTTTATTTGACTTTTTAGATGAGATTCAGTTGAGTTTTAGATGCGATTTGAAATTATATATCAATTTTATTGAAGAAAATTTGTTACGGATTTTGAAAGTTAATTATAAAATGCTATAAATGTGTTGAATGATTGTTCATTAAAAGCTCAATTTTTTGTGAGATTTTTTTTATATATTAAAAATATTATTATTATTATAACTCTTCGAAAGTTTTTTGGTTGTAAAATAATAATTACATAGAATTTGTTTTCATGTGAATCGACTTCAAAATCTTTGAAATTAAAAAATAATCAATTCTTCTGTTTCTTTATTTTAACGTTTGATTTGTTAGATATAAATCAATGAAATGATCCGCAAAAGGATCCGGGTCTGCGATATATAATTGTCACTCTTTGTTCAGATGATTACAATCAGGAAATATATTGATAACAATATAATTGAATAAATATTTTCATTTTTCCAATTGATTTAATTAATGACTAAATAGTCTTAATAATAGCATAGTTTTATAAAATGGTTGTGCGAACTGACAATGCTTTTAATATTATTCAATTTGGATCCAGAACTGATAAGCACTCCATTCTCATTAGTTTTCACAAAAGCAACCAAAATATAACAAAAGTTTAGTCTCTTCTGAATAATTAATTTTCTAAACAATACAAATGTTTTCGTGAATCCAAAGTCAATTAAAATAGTCTTTCCATTAAGTTATCTGAAATCCAACATAAAATTGGAGCGACAGCCAGACTGGCTGACTCAGAGTCACAGACTATATTGAAGCTGATCTGGAGCTTATGGAGTGTTAGGTTAATTGAGTACTGGTGCAACATATAGTGGAACATACAATCAAGTAATAGCGCCCCCAAAGCTACTTCACTGTAAGGCTTATCTAATCGCAAGTCTCTGCGCGTATCCTCACTGATGACTGCAGTGCCAGAAAATGTCAGAAAAGAGACCAATCGATTACTATTGCTATGAATACACACTATAAACAAGACCAGAGAGGCTATAGAAAGGCTCAATAGAGAGGTTCTAATGATTTAGATGTGAATGAATCTGTTTGTTAGCTATCGATAACAGAATGCAAATAAATAGCCATTGTTTGAGTGTTTGCGTTGAATCAGATCTTATTTAAAAATAGATTCGATTCATACAAATCCAATATTTTGACAGATATTATAAATAGTTTTCAATTATGATTAAAATCCATTAGTAAATAGTGTGAAGACTATAATTATGTGTTCACTTATTTTTCTTTAATTATTAATTAATCGCTCATATAATGAGGCCGTTCTCTACAAATATTATCTTGATTAATCTGCTGACAATATTCACAGGTTTGCTGATAATTATTCAAATATTTATATCAAAATTCTGTTCTGTCATGTTTTTAGTTTTGTTTTTGTCTGTGTTTCTAAACATTTAAAATCTTTTAATGAAATTAATTAATATATTGATTATATTTATAGCCAAATCCTGTTCGGCTCATTTGAATATCGATTTGGAGTCAGAGCCAGAATCCAATCTTTTTTTGGAAGACATTGACAAGTCATCTGATATAGAATCTGCCGGATCTCAAACTGATATCAAGTAAATCTCAGTTTAATTCTATATTTATATAACCTATTGTTCTCTCAGTTTTATATTTCTTTAAATCTATTTTTAGTTTAGATTAGAAATAATTATAGCAATAAATACAGACAATACAGACCTGTTATATCGAGTTCTATATTAGCATTAGTTTCGAAATCAAGCGATTCATACATTTATAAATTGTAATAATATTTCAGAAGTTATTAAATAAATATTAATTTATGTCCATATTATTCAGACTATAATACAGTGGAAGTGAGAAACTGATTGAATATTGATTTTATATGATAGAAGCGATGCTTATAATATTGTGCAAGGTTATCAATCAGAAATGAATCATTCAAATCTATTAATAGACAAATAAATCATTTAATTGCCTAATTTGTAGCACAAATACAATAAATCCATGTCCTGTACTCACATCCGATACCAAATTTGTATATTTACTCATAATTAAGATTTTCATTGAATTTACAATAATTTAATGTTTGATAAAATATTTGTATCAAATAGTGATATCAATACTTAAGAAATTGAAAATCACTGGCATTTAAACTTTGCTGAAAACATCCATTAGGATTATGTGCCCACTTTCCACATAACATAAACTTTTATGCAGCAAATGTACATTTTGTATAGATTTTGAAGAATTTCTTAAAACTAATCTTCTATTTACGAAAGCATTTGCTTTGCAATAATAGAGGCAATAATTGAGGTAAAAATCAGCATAAGTTTTGTCCTAATTATGATTCATAAGTTATGAATTGACGGATAATTTTGACTTACATTCTTCATAATTAATGAATTTTCAGTATTCATATTACTTATTATCCTCGGATGTGCTGTACATTAATTCTTTTGCCATAAATTCCTGTATTTTCTGTTATAATGAAATTCGAAACTATTTCTGTAATAACGCTATTATATTAAGCTATTATGCAGTTATAAGAGCAGAACAAATGTTGCAAAGATATAAAGTATATGATATGATGTGATATTGCAATATATATGTAAATAAATGTCAAAAATATTACTCCAATGCATATATCATCCAAACGTATAGTGCTTTTCAAGACATTTATATTAATAAATACTTGAAATTCTTTGCGAACAGAATATTATTAAATAATGAGAAAAAGTCTAATAATTTATATTTCATATAGTGTTTGAAGATTTCATAACTTTATTGCTGTACAGGTATTTCGCTCTAGTCCATCCGTCGAGTTCAGTCTCAGTCAGAGCTAACTACGGCCCTCTCACAGTCAGACAGACGGTATTTCCATCCTATTGGACAGACATACCATTGAGTCCTAAAAAGAATGACTCATTCATTACGAATGCCATTAATACGAATCCTCAGCTCAAGGTTTCGGCTCTTAATGGAGAACTTTCCGCACATTTAGTCACAAAAGAAGTTCGACGCAGTAGTCCCGTACTCCGGGTGCTCTTCTATGCCGGACACACCACAGACTTCACGCAAAGGACAAGAAATGAATACATAGACAAAAATCTTTGCGCAGCTATTGTTGTTCACTACCATAAAGAGAAATTGGTCGGCACCTGTAGTCCCAGTAAGAGTAGAGAGAATGCATGTCTGGCCGAGGTCACTGTTCCTTCTTCATATTGGCCTCCGGTCGACACGAATGGGTTGACCCAAAAGCACCAGAAGGCAACCAATGTTAAAGTCTATTACGCGATAACCCATTCGGAGCTGTGCTCTGAGTCTGCATTCGTGTCGACAACCGATCAAAACTCATTGTCTCTCAATTACTTGTCTGACGTATCATTAGTCCCATTCCGTGGCAGCTATGAAGAAGTTACTAATGATAATGTCGTCACAATTCTTATACCTCAAGAACCCGTTTATCCCAACTCTAAAATCTATATTCCGGTCAAATTCACATACAATCCCGAGTATCCGATCGCTGCGTTCAGTCTGAGAGTTCGGGTCAAAAGCGGTGTCAGAATTCTTGGCGCACAGTTGTCGCACCCGAACAAGTTATGGCAGTTGAGTGTTGAGCTCAGCGCTAAACAAACGACAGCCACTGTTACGGCATTTCTGCGCGATTTCGATGTTCAACAGGACAGTGAGGCTGTGTCTGAAGAGTTGTTGGACACTCTGTCTCAAGAAGTCTATTCATGGCTTATAGAAGTCGATGAAGACATTGATATCAATGAAAACGGAAGAATTGTTTGGCAGCTCCTATACATAACCGACAGTTCTGTTGCAGTCAAACAAGACTTCGACAAAGAGTCGGCAAAACTTTCTTCAAGACTTGACATCCAAAAAGACAATGTATTGGATGTGTTGGCTATCACTAAATCGCGTCGACTATTAAACACCGCTCTATTAACCGGACGGCAGGTATCGCAGGCAATGCGCATATATATGGTCAGCGCCTCCGGACGTATCAGTGATATAACTCTTCAGTCTTCGTGTCATTCGGCCGATGAGTCTATCCTGAAAGTGTCGCCGTCTTGTACTTCAGTCTACTTGGATGGAAGTGAGGTCAGGGGTGACCAAAACGCTACAGTTCTCATCAAATATGGCGGCTCTTCCTATCAAAAGAATTTTGTCGTTTGGAGACCTGAGCTTCCGATTGATGTCAGAGTAGAGGACAATAAGTTGAGTCAAATAAAGAGTTGGAAAACACAGATAAAGCGCAAACACAGTCTATACACTCCCGAAGAGGAGTCAGCGCTTCCACTGGTTGGCGAACAACCACTTAATCCGAAGCCATCGAACAGTAAAACCGATTTTAACGACAATCACAACAATCACATCATATGCCGACTCCGCTATCAACAGACTCGCGTAGAACTGTACACAAAATTCTTCAGCACAGACCACAACTCGGGCAGAGAGGCCTCCCTTTTGAGTCGAAAAATTTCTATACGAGTGACTCATCTATTAATGCCTTACATCCGAGTATCTGATCCTAAAGTACTGGCACTCAGAGCAAACATCATAGAAGGGCTGAGTGTCGGTCGTTCCGAAGTTCAGGTCATTTCTCCAATCACTGGCCAATTGATGGGCTCTAAAGAAGTGCGCGTATCGTCTGATAAGGAAACTATCACTCACTTGGATGTTAAGGTTGTGGCGGGTCTAGAGCTGCAGGTCAAGCCATACACACCCCTGGCCAATGTATGGATGGCCAAAACGACTCTGTTGGACAAGTTGACGACCCAATACCAGGAAGGACTGCTCGATATTCGACTGCATTTGTCTGACGCCTCGTCTGTACATCTCTCAGATGTTTCGTCTTCTGATTACAATCTTTCTGTCGACACCTTCGACGGAGCGGTCGCTTTAGCCCCCAATACAGGTCCTTATCCTCGTATCATAGCCATAGGGCCAGGCAGGGGCCAGCTATTGCACTTGTCATTAGAGCTGTCCAGCTCATGTCAGAGGAAGCGAACCCAACCGCTGGCAATGGCATACGTGAACGCAAACGTAGACTTCTCGACATCGAGTCTACAGAACGATGCCTTCAATTACCGCAAAAACAATGCAATAGTTATGAACCGCAATAATCAGACGCCAAGCGCTGACTTACAGTATTTCAGTCAAAGTAAAGAAAAAGTGAATTCCAAAGAATACGTAGTGATTGGGAAAAGCAATTCACGCAACTCGAGTCAGCACATCGCTAACCTCGAAGTAGGGATGTATAGCTTTTTCGGCATTTTCGGGATTGCAATCATAATAGTGGGCACACTCTTCAAAGTGTTCAGTCACGTCAAAACTCCTCCCGAAGCCGTCACCACAACTCGCATCGGACCCATCACTTCCAGTAATAGACCGATTGTGGCCAACGCTAACGAATGGGTTTGGTTAGGAAAGGCTACTTTGGAGAGGAATTCCGTCGGAGCTAAAGCACAGACATTAGTGCCTCAGAAGGACTTCAACGGAAATCTGGCCGAAAGTAGTGCTAATGAGAGAAGAAATTTAGATAAGAAAGGTATGAATTTTAATCATATTATAATGAACTTCTTAAACCAGGAATAGGTTTTGACCCAGGCTTAATATTATTAGAATTATGATTAATTCGGCACAATTGAAGCTGAACAAAATGACAGTATTTATATGAAATGATCGAATCTCTATAGTATTTTGTTGATCTCAAAATGCAGCAGGGTAGCTTAATTAGACTCCCCTCCATGCTCGTCGTTATCTTGCACCTTGTTGCTTATGAAGAACATTTTTCAATTTGCTTTATATATGAATCACTTGTCAGGCAATCGTTTGAGTGCTGTCTCAATGACTGGCTCTGAGATAAGTATAAGGATTACAACGAATCCAAACCACGTGGAAGATGTGGATGCCATCGATGCAACTGAAGACTGCGTTCGCATTTCATATCCAAAGGTCTCGAACAGAACTACTTCGAAACAAAGCCATAGCATGACATCAACTCAACCTCCAGTCCCTGCGAGAAGGACCCGATCCACTCAAAGCAAGTTTACCACTTACTCGAAGCCACCACCCGTTCCACCGCATAAGAGTCAGGTGAATCTGAATGAAATGAGAGGAATATCTGCCAGTGCTCGACCACCTCCAGTGCCACCACATCGAGATGTTCGACCAAAACGATGGAGTAATTCACAGGTAGTGGCAGAGAAATTAAGGGTTGATCTGCCTATGAATCAGTCAATGCAATGCAATCGCAATGAAAGCAAAGATAAGTTGGATTACAATCAGTTAATGGAATATTTCGATAGTCTTAAGGAGTCGACCGCTTAAGACCTGCCGATCCTAACGTACGAACTTCTGCAAAATATTAGTGCCATTTGTTTGATAAGCTTTATTTGATATGCTCTTACCTTATGTGCAATAATCTCAAGATTTTGTATAATATTTAAGTTTACTTTTGTTCCTTATTTACAGAATATACAGAAAAATACTCTCATTTTATTCGTTTATTTCTAATATTAATACTAATACTCTCAGCCCTAAAGCATAAGTCATTTTAATTGATCTCTTATATTATTTTTTTATATTTTATTCTTTGATAAAAAATGAATTTATTTTATACCATGGTAAATTACATGCCCTGTTCTCGTTTGTTTTTAAATTGTAAGTAAGAGTATTAATGTTCAAGCATTCAATGAAATACTATATTTATCTGATTGTAATAATAAGTAAATTTAATAATTTATTTAATAATTTACTGATTTATCTAATATTATAGTACTGTTCATCATATGTGGATCTCATGTTAATTATAATTATAAATATGTTATGAGAAGTAGATATGAGAACAACAATACTGTATTGCATAACACACTGTCTATACATTATATACAGTACCTGAGATCTGAAATATAGATAAGTTAAAAGAAAACATTAATTACTTAAAGTAAAAACAGCTAAAATTGTTGTGTTATTTGAAATCGTCTTCTATTATATGATAATATCCTTAATATTGAGCATCACTTCCAGCATAGCTTCAGAACTGTATAATTAGCTCTAATTCTAATCCAATTAAATTAGAAGCCATGAAATGAAACCAATTTATTATTAAATAATTAACTGAATAATTAATTTTTTGAATTCATAATGAGAATAGTCTGGTCTTAAACTAAATAGATTATCAACAAAATTAATCTCTACTGAAAAGCTATCGCAAGTTTTGTCGATTAAGTGGAACACAATTTATGTGTGAAAATGAAGAATCTTTTTCTAAGATATTTATATAGACTTTGTTTTTGCATAAGAAAACAGATCATCTATTCATGTAATCACGTCTTCTCACATCTCTTCTTAGATTATATGATAAATAATATTCTGTGAAATTCGGTTCAAAACAAAAGTTGCAATGAATTGCAATTTTCTACACAACTTATACCTCTATTTATGACGAAATAATACATTTTTAAGTTTTAATTGTAAGATAAAAAAGATGTCATCAAGCAGATTGAACTCACGATATACGTAGCAAACATATCCTCACCATTTATTTGATTGTAAAACTTTTATTCGGTTCAAATAAAGTACACTTTTTTGTTAATTAGAAGTATTGAGAAATAATTTAAATAAAAAATTCACTAAAAAAAAGTTTATTTAATGTTAGCTAAGGCTAAGTCTATAGTGAATAAGTGGAACGAATTATCGCTTTGAATAATCTATTCAATTAAAAGTATGCTATCGTTAAGACTCAATACAGTACGCAATGGACTCAAACTCAGTCATTACTAATATCTGATGTCTTTCCACATCAAACATATTGAATAATATAATACATATTCGGAAATGATTTTCTGCTAAACACCAGTAAAAGGCCGTCAGTTTATATGTTGTGTTATAAATAGCATTCATAATGAAAAATCTCTTGTAGTAGTAAACAGAGAAAGAGAGGTTAGAGTGATCTGGAACTGAGTAAAAGAGATACTCAACTAAATAAGTCAGAGAAAGTAATCCTCTATTAATAGCGACACTTTCCTCGCGCGAGACTATGCGCTCAAAACTCTAAACTAAACTAAACTCTAGTTTTATCTACTATTCTCTGGCTTCAGAGCTGAACGGAAACAAATCAATTGCTGAATAGACTATGAATTACTTAATTTAGGACCTGTTTGTGTTGCCTGTGTTCTCTTCACTCTCTTATGAATGAACTTTTTGTTTGAATAGTAAAATGTGAAATGTATTCACTTCTTCATCGACTCATCAGTGGACTACAGTATGAAGAACAGTAGTGCTCTCTCTTTCAGCACTTATCCGGGAAGATATCAGTCGACTAATGGAAACCATAAGCTTATAAACGAATACAAGCGCCGGAGTTGGGCCACAACTAAATTTAATGCTTTCCGCAAGAGCTGGATCGGATTTTTTGTCGATAAGGTATTCAATTACAACTATTTCTGTTCACTTATTCCTCAATCACTCATTTTTTGCGCTTATATTTGACGATACGCTTAACATTTGGCGTATCGTTACTCACAGCTAACTATACCAGGAATTGAGACTTTTATCACTCGATTAAACCGTTTCTTATAATATGTTTTGTCAATCATTTTTGCTTAACTAATACCACATATCATATAATGTTATTCTGTTTAAAAAATCGTTTCAATCGTAAACTAGTGGTTAAAGTAAACAAATAGAGAATAAGATTTATAAATATAGAGTACAATAAACCTCTAAGTGCTGTGATTTATATCTAAGTTTTTAGTCAAGTCATACATGCAATCCATTTGCAATACATTTGAAACAAACTTAAGAAATGAAAAAAATAAATAAATGAAATCTAAAAAACGATTTGATTTAGATATGAAAAAGAGTAAGAATATTAAGACTATAAGCGCTTCTGTTTTGCACATAAATATAAACTTAATTATTCTTATGATTAAAGCAAACATAAGTCAAAAGGCTTTATGTTTAGAAAGATTTCAATTTCCTTATTGAGTATTACATAGAATATTCTTGCAATCGATGTCATCTGTGAAGAATTGAATTGTATGTCAGTTACTATAAGATAAATATAAGTTTTATTTTTGTCAATCTATGCAATAGAGAGAGGATTTGGAGAATAAGAAAAGAAAAGAAAAGAAAAGATGAAATGAATTGAATAGAAATGTCAACAAAACAATTAAAATGATTTAAATGAGTGCCGAATAAAGAGATTTAAGCGAAAAAAATTCAGTTCATTAAAGAATTGTTGCAAAAGAAGAAAATCTAATCTATTTGTCTGTCTGTCTGTTAGGTGAACAACCAGAGCAATAGTGTTAGCAATAAGAGTGCCTTGGTCGATACGGAGGAATGGGAGTACATAGATGGAAACACTTTCTATGCGATCCACTGCAATGGTAGCCATAGTAGGCATAGTAGGCATCTCTGCTCTGACGAACAGCAGCACCAATACTGCACTCATAGCCGATTGGGCTTAACGTTGAGGTCAGACCCAAAACAGTGACTAATGTTTTGGTTTTTGAATTAAATAGAAATTAATATAAATAATAATTATCTGAACACTGATTGTCCAAACAATTCATGTGATGTCCTCAACGCTGAGTGACGTAAGTGTTAAGGCTTTGAACTAATGAGACATTTAATGCTATTTCTATCCAATACTCAATCAGTCACTCATTCAGTCATTCATTCAGTCATATAGTCATACATAGCGTCTGAATGAACAATATTTTGGCCTAAAATACAAATTGCTTTCAATTAATTATTTGAATACTAATTAACTCTATTTATTGCGGAATCGATGGATGACTCAGATGTGGATTGACTTATGATATATTGGTTATACTGTATGTCATAAAGTAGTCATTTATTACTACAGTATTACTATCGATATGTCTATGACTTCATTCAATATATATCTTATTTTTCACATTCAATACATTTATTATTAATTTTATTGCTTTTTCTCACTTTTCGATCGTTTCGTCGATAGCTTTAGAAGTATTTAAAAACAATTTTAATATTAATTAATTATATTATTATTTGTTGTGTTTATAGTCTTAACGGTGTTATCGACTCTGACTGTCAATCGAAACAACTATTTATTTATTTATCTCTTAATTAGGAAACGAATGAATTGATTGCTATTTCACTTCAATTGTAATCAGTTTTTGATTTTATGCCAAACACTAAAAACTTTTGCCCAATATTTGGGTTTGGGTTCAGTCAAGCCATCAGATAATTGACTCCACTATTGAGTACTTGAGTTCATAAAGAAAATAAATATTTAATAGAAAATAAAGCGAAAAAATCTTTTGATTTATTTTAAAACCAATTAAATGTTTGAATAGAGAGACGAGAAATGGTTTTTGATTTATATTTACGATTGCATTGAAATTCAATAATATTTTTTTCTGAAGTATATTTCGATTTAAATTATATTTATTTTTCTTATTTTATTCGCTTTTTTCCGGTGAAAAAAATTTAATTTGAATTTTGATTTTCTGTTATTTTTCGGTTGAATTCAAGCACTTATTCTGCAATTGATTTTGAGTCCACTTTCTTAGCCTTTTCTTGCAGTCATTGATCCAATATTTTTTTGAATTCGTATGAAATGCTGAAAATTATTACTGAATTAGCATTTGTTAGAAAATTAAATTATTATAATGTCATTCATTCGTCTTGTTTTAAGTACTCAATAAACACAGCATTTCTTTATAACAAACTCTTTTCGTTGAAATTTTTTGCTTTTTATGTATATTTCTGATGACAGCTGACTATTATAGCTATGCTTTCATTAAACATAAAAATATTTCCCATTTTCTGTTGGAAAAAGTTATGAACTCTTTCTTGAAAATAAAAAAATCCTATTTTTCTTATTTAATTCACGAATTATTCTAATTATTAAATATATTCACATTTAAACCGTTAATTCGTATTCAAATGTTAGTCTAATTTGTGAATTAGTTTTTTATTATAAGTATTTTTCATGTAATACATGTGCAAACTCTTGATTAGAATTTAAAATTAGCTCAAAAAGTCCCAAATGTTTATATTTATTTATGGATTAGTTTTTTAGTTTAAATAAAGTTTATTTAAAAATAAATTTTTTTGTGAACTTCATTGTGAGAAACAAATTATAGCTTTAGTTAAGTCTTAAGTTTGAGATTATTTTTGATAAATACGAACACAATTCCAAATTCAATGACTTTCAGAAAAAAGAGAAAAATAATTATAATAATAAAAATAATTTTAGTTTTTTTTTCGTGAACTTAAGACACATTTGAGAGGATTTTGACGTTTTCTTTATAAGAAGCTGAAGACCTGACAACTGAAATCAAATGTATATTTTGGCAAATTTTCGTTATTTTTATATTTAGAAATTTTTTTTATCTTTATTTCATTAAACTTTGATTTTTTCTATATTTTATACATATTTTAAATATTTTTGTGATGTATTAGAGAAATGAGTTAATATAATAGACTATATAATAGTAATAAAAATATAGTAATAATAATAATAAAGAATATTAAAGAGAATTAGTTTGCAATCGAAGTGTTGATGAGAACCACTACTGGATTGGAATTGAAGGCCAGAACTAAACCCATTCTGCGTTAGGACTGGTTTGAGTCAAACTAAATGAACAGAAACTCAGAAAAACTCTTGCATTTCATAATAGCATTTGCTATGAGTTCTAGTATTTAGTGTTGGATGCAGTCAGTGATGTGGGTGTTCTCCACAACTGGTTTCATACATCCAGAAAGAGGTTGTTTTTTTGCACAGGCAGTTATGATCTGCCCAGTGCTCACTCTAATCACATTGAAATTTTCGTTACTCAACACTAACTCTACTCTCTATTCAAATAAAACTTCGATTTCTTCAACATTTTAAGTAAAAATCGTTTTTTCTGTTCGTCTTTTAAAACAGTTTTGATTTTTATTAATATATTTAAACTTTTAAATATGTTTTTATAGTTTTCTATAAGAAGTTTTGGTTTCAAGCTTTCAATTCACGCTGTGTTCAGTGTTTTGTAGTATAATATTCACAAATATATGGTTTATTAATTAGATTTTAATAATAATTTTCTAATAAATCCTTAAGTTTTCGCTTATTCTGATTGGATTGAAGTTTTAAAGTAAAGAAATGAAAGAAAATAGTTTTGCTTTGATTTATACGCTTTTGAAAACATTTTTATTAAATTGCAATTCAATTGATTGTTTGGTTACTTAATCGGCAATTGTGTCAATCGGCTCGTATGACTCATAGGTGTCCGCAATGCCAAAGTTGCCGATACTTAACCTCAATTGCTTCACGTGCTCTAATCAGTTGCAGCGGTCATTCAGTTCTATGTATGCCCTGTCCCTCAACTCAGGCATATATTCCAAGGATGAAAGTGCAACCACTAGTTTCTGGTACTTAAAAATGAACGGAAAGAATAACGCAATCAATCCTTTGACTGTCGATCCGAACTACTTCTTTGAAGTCTTAAGGTTAGCATAAATAGTGGTTTAATTAATTGTTCGCTTGTTTTAGAAAGGATTATAATTAGTGTCTTTCGGTTGTAATGACTCATTAGATTATAGCCGATAACCAGTAATTAGTTTTTAATAAAATATTTTATATAACTCATCAGAATTGGGACATAACTTAATTAGAGCGGAGCAAAGAACCACTCAGTGCTCAGTTATGTCTTTTAATCTCAAGAACTACTTGTTCTTCATTTCATAGCTATCCTTAAAAAAAACTTTCTTTAGGTCATTGAAAGGGAGGAAAATCGCTGTTTTTGTTATCCAATCTCTTGTCGTAATCGGATTAAACTTTGTTTTAATTGTTTTATTTTATATTTTGATTATATTCTGATGTTTTATCAATATTCAGGTGATTTTTAATCGCATATAAAACTTAGCTTGACACAACTCGTCTTTAAATAGTAATCCGATTTATGTTTTAAATTACAAAATACTGTAATTATAAAAAATTAAGTTATATTTTGCTATTAATTCAATTCAATCTCCGAATGCGATCTTAACCTCAGATTTTTGATTTTGAACTCAAATTAATAGTTTGGTTCAAAAATCTTATTTCTCGATTAGAAATAATCATTAGATATTTTTTTCTCTTTATTTTGAAATAATTTTGTTTTTTTATTCGCTGTTTATTATTCGAACCGATATTTTGTTTAAATTTTTTCATAAAATGATTATAAAAATGTCTTTTTATAGCAACGAATTCAGTAACTGCTGTAAATCGAGAGAAATAATTATATGACTAAACCTCAAATACAATCTTTGAATATAGTTATAAAAAATCTGATTATGAGTCAAACTGCTTTCCCCCTTCCCTGGCCTTCATTCATTTGAACGTAGGATAGGGTAGCAAATGATGGAAAACATATTTTTTATTTTCTTCGATACAAATCTAATAGTTTTATTCAGACTATAAGAATGAGAAACTCTATAACTCTATAACTCTTTTCTCATAATATACAGTACATTAAGTCTGACTTTAATTATGTCTATATTTTATTATTTCTATATATTTTTGCTTCCATTGACTTCCGAAAAAATAATATAAATATATTTATTGATATTATATTAGATTTTCAATAGTTTTTTTATTTTTATTTAATTCATTTCATTATTTTTTAATTCTAATTATTCGTTCATTTTTTTGTTTATTTATATTTGTTTTAAATATTTTAATAATGATCCGGAACATGGTTTTGATGAAAAATTTGTCTCAAAATTGTTTAAAAATAACTTTATTTCAATGCATATAAACTGCATTCAAGTTAATTATAACGAGAAGTTTTAGTTGAGATACTTGAATGTCGTCTTTGAGCGACACTTTTGCAGTTATTTAAAGCGATGACAAATCGTATTATATTTAAAATAATTATTTATTTTTTACTTAATATCCAAAAGAGAATTAAATCGTAAAAAACTTGATTTCAATACTTATAGACTTCCTCTTTAGATAATGACTATTATTATTATTGTTGTTATTCTGCATGTACAGGGTGAAATGTTTCACTATCTTAACTATGGTGATTTAAATCTGACATGGTAGCTTTATTCTGTTTATACGTGTATTATATTTTATGCCTGAATTATCCCAAACTATTTAATAATTGAATGTATAGTCCTTATAGTCCTTAGAGTTCAAAAGCCCTGAATGAATGCGAAACCTATGAACACATATGAAGTCAAAGTTGAGGAATTGACCATAAAGATCCTTGGCCCATTCAATAACTCGGAAAAGCAATAAAATGAAATTAAATATTATTGAAGCCCGTAATTAACCAGTGCCAATTGATGACGATCTGTCAGTGCTATTGTGCTAGAGCTCCGACATCTCTATTGCTGTAATTTTAGTTATTTAGTTCTGAAGTAAAAAGGATTTTTAATGTACTCAGGGTAATATTGAATTATAGATAATTAAAATCAGTATTAATCTCACGTTTTGTGCATTTGGGAGCACACCCTCTATATCCTGTATACCCTGTATTTCCGTCGTGTCTTCATAATAATAATACTAATAATACTGTACTTTTAGGACATCACTGATAGAGAGATAGAGATTTCGAGCTTTTATTTGTTTAGAACCGAATTCAATGACTCAGTTGTTCTCAGTTTAACCAAATTTATCGATTTCTTTACACTTTTCTTATGCGATATAACGGCACTCGTATTCATCTGAATTAAAAATATTATAATTTTCTTCAGTTATAATAAATTGATTATTAATTCCGAAATCGTTCCCAAACTTATCCTAACCTTATTTTTATTCAATAACTTAAAGCTTTTTTATCTCTTTTTCTCGATATGATTAATGCATTTTCTTTGCAATTCAAGCAAACAATTAATTCAATGATAATATTTTTGAATTTTAATTTCTTCTCCTTTACTGCGAAAATAATTATAGAAATGATTGGAAAAACATTTCATTCATTTATTTAAATTTATGGGTGAAT
Source organism: Eueremaeus valkanovi (assembly GCA_034693305.1). Classification (NCBI taxonomy): domain Eukaryota; kingdom Metazoa; phylum Arthropoda; class Arachnida; order Sarcoptiformes; family Eremaeidae; genus Eueremaeus; species Eueremaeus valkanovi. Next base: position 21,666 of record JAQIWA010000082.1, on the reverse strand, counting down.
TGCTATACAGTCTTATTATTATTATTTCTATTGATATTTATTTGTTTAACCTTTAATACTATTATTGTTTTAAAACTAAATTAATATTATTTACAAATTGTTTGCATTTCGCCATCGATTTACTGCCAAATAATTATAAAAACTCGGATTAATATTAATTATAATGAAATTAAATTTTTATAATTAATGCAAAAATCAATACAGCATTTAATTATTTGGTTTTTCACTTCTTTTCATTCAATTATATATTCTTTTCAATAATTAATGCAATTTTTAAGTTTAAAATTCTGTCAAAAACAAGATTTATTAGTATTTAGTATTTTTTTTATTGTTTTTACTTTCATTAGAACCACATTTTCCTTATTATTGTTATTTCTAATTAATTATTCGTCTTTAATATGATATTTAAATATTATATAAATAATTTAATCAACGCAAAAATAAGTTCAGTTGGTATATGATATTCGACAAGAAATTCAATACCATTTCTGTCAATGAAATCTGATATTCAGTTATAATTATGTAACGAATGTTAAATTCCTTAACTGTAATATAAGGCCACTTATATTGTCTGTAATTTTACTAATAATGTTGACTTCATTATCCTAAACACTAATATCAGATTAGATAAAAAATCTAAGCGATTGTCGGACCAGTCATGTTATGAACGAAACCTCATCTCTGAGACGTGTAATAAATAAAATTTAAGATTAAACCAACAAAACTGTCATTACATATGATTTTGATTTTAAATATAGAGTACATATATTCCTATAGTGAGTCGAACGCAATCATCACTTTATGCAGACTTTCTCTGACTATACTATAATTTGTTTCCTAAACCATAATAATGAGGAAATTATTTATTCCTCCGCTAAATGCGTGGGAATAACGAGTGGAGTATTTAATTTTGAATGAATATTGCTTTTGATTGAATCGCTTTACTATTTGTTGAACAAAATTGTTATTTATTAGACTTTAATAAATTTGCAATTAATAAGTATTGATTGTTATTGTGTAATGAGTTGATTAATCCATTTATACCCTGTTTGTATGGCCAGGATGCAAAATGGAAACTTCATTACTTCAGACAATATTAATAACAATGACAGTGCGATCGCTCGGACTCCCAAATGTTGGTTCGCAGACGACAGCAAGAATGCAAATATGGATAAAATAGAGGCAACCCATCAGTCGACCACTTTTAGGGTATACCTAACGAATGGCAATTACAATGTCGTGAAGACCGGCGAAGTGACTGATGTCCGGGGAATCATCACTTTGCTCACCAGTCGCCTGTCCTCCGAGTCAACCAAAAGGTTTTATGAGAGCGCGTATGCCATCAGAATATACAATACTGTGAACAGTGACCAAAATTGGTTACATCCCGAGACTACTATGAATGAGGCGCTCGAAGAACACCAGTCCCTTCTGGAGACAGACTGGAGGTATGCTATGATTGGATTATATTTTCACTCCAATAACAGCTTTGCATGAATTCAGAAATTAAAGACAAAAACAAAATCTGAGCCAATATTTAATGGCTATTCACTTATCGTCTGTTTATTTATCAGAAAATGATTTATAATTTAGTTAATAATCGCCCGAAAGAACTCTAACACAAAAAAGACATAAATTGTTTAATAGTAAACCTCATTCACGCGATTCTTATTTTTCTGATATATTCTCTGATAAACTGTTTCACTGAACTCGCGTTTAATTCAAAACTAATAAGAAATGCATAACATTTGTGAATATATGAGAAAAATAATTTGATTGATGTTTAGATACCTTTGTTTCGGTAGAGAATATTTAAGAGCCAAATGAGTTCAAGTTTACGATTGGCTTAGCTTTTAATGCAATTACTGTACATTACATTAGATTACGTGCGAAACTATTTATCTCTGAATTGTATTCTTCTTCTTCTTTGTGACCCCTTTTGTCACAACAGATATGAGTTGAGAATACGATATATTCCTTCGACTGTAAACGATCTGCTGGTCAAAGACAGGGTCACTTTTCACTACTTTTATGATCAGGTTTGACACAAATCTATTTCTTATTATTAATTATGGCTTAAAGATTAAAAATTAACCCTATCTTACATTCGCATCGTTTTGCACTTCAGGTCAAAAACGATTACTTGAAACTGGAGACCCATATAGACCAAGAGCTGGCCATCCAGTTATGTTGTCTGGAAATCCGACGCTTCTTCAAAGACATCACTCAATTCGCTTTAGACAAGAAATCAAATTTCGAATATTTAGAAAAGGACATTGGACTCCATAAGTTCCTGCCCTCCTCTGCCCTCTCCTCAGTCAAGGTTTCAATGCATTCCACATTTTCTTTCTATTCCTCTCATTCTTCTGACTCTTAATTCTATTCATTATTTCTTTGAGTTCTGTTAACGAAATTCTTTGCATTTTTTAACATTTTTTTGAATTTCAAACCAAACAAAGAATCTTTTGATTGTATTATAAGTTTTAATAATTTAATTCTCATTTTTCTTGTGTACGACTTATAGCACAAAACACTCCGCAAAGCAATTCAGTCACAATTCAAGAAAATCTCGGCAATCAGTGAAATCGATTGTATGATTAAATTCTTTGATTTGGTTCAGCCTTTGGTTAATTTCAGAGAAGAACAGTTCAAATGTGCGTTAGGGGTAAGTCCAGTCGAGTCGAGCCTTTCTTTTCCTGCCTTTCCGTTCACTTTATTGAGAATCAGAATTAATTGATCCATATTTTGACGACTATTTTATTTCTAACTCCATTTCCTCTCAATAGACGGGTTGGAGTATTCCCGTCCAGTTAGTCATCGGATGTGATATTGGTATCGGTTATATCACCGATAGGACAGGGCCAGTGAGTAATGGCTTTTATTTTGATTTTATTCATTTGATGCGCTCTTAAAAAAATATTTATTCTTTAATTTCATTCATTGCCATCCCTTTCCTATCAATGCCTGACAGCCCACACAAATGGCTCACTTCCAGAGCGTTGAAAGCATTCACATCACAACCAATGCCATCGAAACCAATACAAACTCATCGCCAAATTCTGCTGTAAACCAATTGAACAACAAATCTGTACTTCAGTTGTCTATTTCTGGCGCCTCTGAACTGCTGGCCATTACCTGTCCTTCTAATAGTGTCGCTGAAAATATCGCGCATTTGATTGACGGTTATTGTCGTTTAGTAAACAATACAAACCAATCGGTTTGGGTTAGAAAAGGTATTAAACTTTTCATATGTTTTATGGCTTTGAGGAGCCTTACGATCACTGCCTATACTGACAGCTGAACTAACACTTCGAACCTTCACTTCTCTAAAGCCATTAAAACTTTCTGTTCATTCATTCAAAACTTTTTCATTGATTGTATTCATAAATCTCTAAATCGATTAAAAAATAAATTTATCTCTCATTACAAGCCTTTCCAACTAAATGGAAGTGCAATTGCAATAACTGCCCCAAAGGTGATGTTATGCCAGCTTTGCTTACTTTGCTTACACATACGCTTCTCAATTAATCTTTGGATAAATCCTTTTCTTTCCTCTCTCTTACGTCCAATGCCTTGAATTTCATTAATTTTTATTTAATCGTTGTTTCGATTCAATAGATGTTATGTTCCCTAAAGTCAAACAAAATTCAAAGAAAAGGATAACCACTGAAAATGGGGACAAAGATTATGCAGAAATAGTAGACGACGGGGATTACTCGACACCCGCAGGAAAGGACTATGAGTTGTGTCGCTTAAGGCTGACTTTGGACGACATCATAGGTGAGGGACAGTTCGGTGACGTCTATAAGGGTTCGTATCGAACCAAAGACGACCAGACGATAGCAGTGGCCGTCAAGACCTGCAAAATCGAAAGCGAGGGCCATATGGGCGACAAGTTTCTGGAGGAGGCCTACATAATGCAACAGTTCGAGCACCCGCACATCATACGACTGATAGGTGTGTGCTCTGACTCTCCCATTTGGATTGTGATGGAATTGGCCAAACACGGGGAGATGAGGGCATTCCTACAGAACAATAAGCACAGACTTGATTTGGCGACTCTTGTGCTCTACGCGTACCAACTGAGCACTGCTTTGTCTTATTTGGAGAGCAAGAAGTTTGTGCACAGGGATATCGCCGCTCGTAATGTTCTCGTCTCTTCTCATAACTGCGTAAAGTTGGCTGACTTTGGACTTTCGCGTTGGGTTGAGGACCAGTGCTATTATAAGGCCAGTAAAGGAAAACTGCCGGTAATTACCAATAATTCGCTCAATTATTTTGATTTTATTTTTGATAAATAGTTTGAAACACTTTTTATTTGGCTGTTCAGATCAAATGGATGGCTCCGGAGTCAATCAACTTCAGGCGCTTCACCACCGCTTCGGACGTCTGGATGTTTGCCGTGTGTTTGTGGGAAATACTAATGTTGGGAACAAAACCCTTTCAGGGCGTGAAGAATAACGACGTGATCGGCAAAATAGAAAACGGGGAACGACTGCCACTGCCTCTGAACTGTCCGCCACGACTGTATAGTTTGATGTCTCAGTGCTGGGCATACGAGCCGTCAAAGAGACCCTCTTTTAAAGATATTAAGCAATTGTTATACGAAGTCTATTTGGAAGAGAAAACACAATTAGAAAGACGTGATAATAGAAGAGACATTCAATCCATGTCTTGGAGTTCTTCTGGTTCTGATGAGCCGCCACCCAAGCCATCGAGACATCTCATTGATAACCATTTAATTGATCCCAACCCGAACGTCGAGGCATACATTGTGGCTAATAATCCTGAGGTTTGATTTGCTTTCAATTTATTTCTTTCCCAAACCATATGAAGCACAGAATAAACCCTTTTTGAAGATAACTTTTCTTACTTTAAATGAATATTAAATTCAAACCAATGTCTGTGCAAAACAAAAATAACTTATGATTTATAAGTTCCCACAAAATTGAGCACAAAATCAGTTTAATAATAAAAATAAGTGATTCAGTGAAGAGCAAAGAGTTCTTCGGATTTAAACATTCGGTTTATTTTTTTAATTTAATCAAAAATAAATTGATATATAATGCACACAAAAACTATTGTTTCATATGATTTGTACCCAGACTTATATATTCTGTTCATTGTTTTGAGAAATGAATAGAATTCAAAGAATATCTTATAAAAAATCATTAAAAAAATAATAAGCGCTTATAATAATGTTGAATCTTGTTTTGTCCGACTTGTTTTTGTGATCCTAGCTCAGTTCAAACGAAGAAATGCTTTTTTGACTTTTCCACTTATAACAAAAGCTGATAATTATTATAATTTATTAATAGTTAGAAATGTTTTTATTTCGTTTGAATAAGTCATTGATCGCCTCCTTGTTATTCAATAAACATTTCAATTAAGGCTTTGATTTACTGCATAAACATTAAACAAAAGTCAGTCTTATTAATAGAGTTAATCATTTTGAATGTTAATAAAATACTATTTTTTACTTATAAACAATTTTTTATACGAAAAAATATAAAAATGAATTTATAGCTCATTTATAAAAGTCTCGAAAAAAAAGGTTTTGAATATGAAATTCCAAAAATAAATGAATCGGAAGAATATGAACTCAACATAAAAGCAATTTATTTATTCTGTCTTTTTATGTCTCATCTTTCGTCTCGGCTTTTATGAGAAGAATTTTTTTTGTTACTAAAAAATTTTAGATTAATTTTGTTGTGAGACTAATGATTAAAATGTGACAACTTTTAATATCTGTTCATTTTTGTGCCAAATTCTTGACAGACATATCAGACATACAGTTGAATCCAATTTTCACATTCGCTCTGAAATCAAATTATTCATTGAAATGTGTTTTTCTTTTTCATATTTACATAGCATTACATACTGTATGAGTAAATGCAATGCTTTTTCAACTATTTTTAGGTCTTGGCTCAATTGATGACAGAAAACGCTCATCTATTACCCCCTGCCTGGGCTTATAACGCACCCGCGTCCCCATCCAATACATTTGCGGTAAATTCTATTTCTTTACATAATATTCTGTTTTAATCTGCAAACGAGTGAATCAATTGCTTTTAGATTACATTTCCTAATAATTTATGAAAATTTCAAAAATTAATTAAACGCTTTGAAAGATATGATTGAATTGATTGGAAACACTGTCTAATCAATCAAAGTCTTGATTCGATTCCAATTCGTTTGAATCCATTTATCTGATAGTTTCGGCGATTTTGTTGACATTTTTATTGTTTGCCATCAATTCATATGAAATGTTTGACACTTTTAAATGGTTTTTGATTTGCTTTTCTCAATAAACAAACAAATTATCGCTAAATCTGTTTTAAGATCCAATTCAATAGAATTTATATGTTTTCTGATTAATGGAATGATTGACACATTTCTATCATATATTCAGAATAGTCTTCAAAAGAAGAACACTTCCCATAAAGGGTTGATAAACAGTGCTAATTCAATGGCAACACTAATATGCAGGTCCGGTACCACGAGTTTATTCGTGTGAAGAATATAATCTTATGAATACAAATACTGTTTTACTGAATTAATTACTGAATGAATATAAGTGTCGGCCAATGGATTGTTTTTTGAATGACTCGGGGCTTATGATGCGATTGAATGGCTTTCAGATTTAGTTTTTTCTGGATTTATTCAGAATAAGATTCAATATTTGTTTGCAAAGTCTAATCAAATTCAGTAATGAAGACAAAGCACTCCAAATAACGTTACGAATAATTATATATTTTTTTTGAAAAGAACTGAAATTAACTGCAGAATTGAGTTCATGACTGCAACCCATTAACTGTCAAACAAATGTCGAAACTTTTTCATTGCGTTTGCAGAAACATATAAAGACATGAAATGTGTTCTCTGAAGAGTAAAACCAATTGAATATTAGCGTACAGTACTGTACTGGATAAATTGTTTGAAAAGATCAACAATTCGATATTATTACCCTGAAGTACCCCAACTTTTGATTAGTGATTTAAGCTAATGAGTATATCTTTCATTTGCGGAGTTGAAAAGTTTGGGTACTACAGGGTAATCATATTGAATTCTTGATCAAAGTTTTCAAAACAATTTATCTAGTTGAAAAAGTGAGCAAAAAAATAATATTTTGTATTTCTAATTACCATTCATTGGTATAAATTTTGTTTTGTATTATATATCACTAATTATGCGATCATTTGATGTAATCTTCATTTGGTTTATAAATCAAAATATTGTCACAGTTTTAGTCTGTAGTCCAGACGATTGGACTTATGGTTGACAATCAATTCACTTCCAAATCCAAACACATCGACACCATATTTAACTCGTTTTTTGTAGATCCGTTCAAATTGAATACATGGCCGAACTGTCAATCTATTTTGTCAGTCCGTGCCATTCGAATGAGACTGTCGTGAAACAGGTTTCCCCTTTCGGAGACAATTCCTATCCATTTGACTCTAACATATAAATAGCAGAGAATTTTATTTTTTCTGTTTGCGAACACAAAAAACTTTCCAAAAGCAAAATTCACCCAATCATTGATAATAATACCTAATGTTTCAAAAAAAAATAAGAAAATTGTTAACAAAAAAAATATATTCTCTGTTCTCTGTCATCGTATTTCTTATACGCAATCAGATATAGCAAACCAATTGAAAAAAATAGAAATAATTATTATATAAATATTTTTATATTCGATACTATTTTCGAATCAAATTTCATTGAATATCAGTTTCATTGCCAATGAACTCAAATCTCTCTTCAGTTGAATCGTTTCCATAAAATAATTGAATCTTTTGTATCTATAACTGAATCGATAAGACTATGTGATGTGTGGGCTCTTCACTGCACTTACAGACACTTGTTATAGACGTTCACTAATTAATGGCAACTTTTATTAAACTAATAAATTATTAAGTAATTGAATAAATATTTATTTAATTAACAACTATTGATATCTATTTGAGTCATTCGTTCATTTCCTTCAGAGATAGGAATTTTTGGATTTATTTTTTAGTTTTTTCTTTGATTAGAATTTGATTTTTGTTGACTTTAATACATATTAGTATTTATGAAAACGTCTGTTATTTTGGTTGTGGTTTCCATTTGTGCCATAATTTCCATTTGCAGGTCCAGAGTATTCCCAGCAAATCAGGCAGAAAAGAGAGCCCCTCTTCATCTAATACCACTACTTCTGCCTCTTCTACCACAACCTCTGCGGCAGAAGCACAGGTGATGAACAGATTTCAGTCAATCATTGCATGCATTTAGTTGTGGTTTAATTCAATTTTGGTTTTAATTTCTTTTGGTTTAGTTTTGTTGGTTTTGTTTCAGTTATTTTCTGTTTTGTATTATTTTTATTTTTGTTTCCAATCTTTTTCTCTAATTTGACTAAAAATAGACATTTTTTACATTTGAATAACAATTGTTTGAATGAAATGTCAGGAATTGGCAGAAAAGGCTGAATTCGAGAAACAATTACTCGAAATACGACTTAAGCAGCAAAAACATGAATCGGAAGAAGACTCGAAATGGTTGGCTCAGGAGGAGAGACAACTGTTGGCTTCAGTCAAACGAATATCTTTATGCGATTCACAACAGCCTAACGCCGAACAGAGCAGTTCACCCATCAATCCAGTCGTCGAATACAGTAATACTTATGAATTGTTTTCTCTCTATCTGTCGATCGATTGAACGAAACAATAGTTTAATTCAATTCTTGTCTTGCATTCAATGCGCTCATAAGGTGTGCCACTAAACCATTCCAAAGCCATACCGAACGGGACCATCAATTCGAGTACTTTAAGCACAATAAGCAGTGCTTCCATTGGTTCGATAGGCTATACCCCTATAGAGCCGTCACCTCCGACTCCAACGGCAGATCTCGATCGTAGCGAAGATCAAGTTTACTACTACACCATGAATGTGGTCAACGCAGTCAGGTATCTCTTACAGGGCGTACAGGAGGCGCGGGTCGATCAGTATCTGGATTTAGTAAAGGTAACGAACCCTTTGATCTCTGTTTACGATATTTTGTTGAAAAACTACTTTTTCTTAAAAACAATTCTTTGTTTTGACTGACAGGCAGTCGGTATTGAGTTGAGGGGATTGTTAGCCAGTGTTGACGCGTTGTTTCCTGCATTACCGCTGTGGTCGCACCGGGAGATTGAAATGACTCACAAAGTATTGAGCAAAGATATGGCCGGTTTAGTACAGGCCATGAAATTAGCGCAACAGTACAGCCGAACGACTGTTGAAAGTAAGGAAACGATTGCTTTGTTTTGAAATCGATTCGACTTTTAATATAAATATTGAAATTAATACTCATTTGGATTGGCATTACAGGCGAATACAGGAAATCAATGTTAGAGTCGGCACACGTTCTTGTGGTCAACTCGAAGAACTTGTTGGACACTATAGACCAGGTCAGACTCCGACTGGTCTACAGCTCTGATACTATGTCACCCAAGCATTCAATACTAACCAAAGGCATAGAAGAAGAACGAGAGGAAGGATTGGAAAAGTCATTGAGTGTTGAAATCACTTAAACTTAATATGAATTCAAAACTCATTTTTTAACGCATTTGGAAATAATAGTCATTTTTTAAGAATAAATTAAATTAATTTGAATTTTGAAAATACTGTCTCTACTGTTGAATAAGTAAATTAAAACAAAATAATTTAATAATGATTTGTATATTATGTGAGAAAATACTAACTTTTAAAACATATTTATTGTAAATATAGTATAGTTTAGAGAAAAACATTTAATAAAATAAAAAATTGCTTTTTATTAAAAAAAAACTTTTGTTTGAAGTTATAATAATTGTGTTCATAATTATGTTCAATGGAATGACTCCTCCTCTGCCACAGGACCTACAGTTAAGTCATCTGCAAATCAATTGAATAAATAATATCTGTTTTTATGAGTTCTTATCTCCAGTAAAGAGAGACCAGTTTTACGCTCTTCACAGTCAGAGAGTGAGAGAGAACTGAGTTTGCGAGCACTGAATGCTTATTCTGTATTGGATTGTATGCATTGAGTGTACTATTCATAGCATAGCATAGATTGCATTGAAGTAAGCATTCATTCACTCCTCTATCGGTTTATCAGTCTATGCCTCATATCAGCTGACAATTGGATTGTTAGACAATTTAACGACAATTCCTATTGGAATCCGTATTGTATTCAATGCTGTTCTCACTGTTTATACAATTAAATCACGTGTTTTGCTCTCAACTCTACGATTGTCGGCTCAATCGGTCTGTAATTTAAGCAAATTTTAAAATTAATTCAATAATAATAACAAGAATTTCATAAGAATTATGAAATGATAAACAAAACAATGAATTTATAGTCGATTTTGTTATTGTAATCGTTTGTGTCATTCATTTCACATCCAATTCAAAGCCAATGAATGCATAATTTTATTAATAATTATTGTTTTAAATAATTATTTAATAATTACTTAATATTAATAATAATTATCTTAAATGAGTTGCAAAGAAGTGGTGAAGAACTGGTTGTCCACAAAATAGTCTATAAATAGTGTGAATCAGTTGTAGTGATAATGCGAAGAGTGATCCGGATCAAATACCTTCTATTGGTTCCCATTCTCTTCATTGCATTCATATCTTTCAATAAAATTAATTCACATTTTTCTGACAATAATTCGGTAAATATTACTATAAATTGATTTCATTTATAATTATTTAAACATTTATTCAATACTTATTACGTATTTTTGTCTATTATTTTCAATTGTGATTAAGTTCTTATCAATTGGTTCCGGCTATTGATTGTATCTGAAATGATCTTCATTTGGCTTATCTTTAATTTTTAATTTCAAAACATTTAATACAAATGTTTTATGAATTGAAATGAATAGCAAAATATGTTTCTCTCGATTGCATTGAATTGAAAGCAAATGCCAATCAATTGGCAGACAATTGAATCCATTTATCCAATGCTTATCTTTTTTCTTGTATTTTATTCATAAAAAGTCTGTTTTATTCAAAAGCATAGAAAAAATATTTTTAAAGTTAGAAATGCATTAAATTCTGATCGGATATAGATTTTGTGCGAAAGAATCAAATCTGAACTCATTTTCCTAAGGATTTCAAGTTTGACTTCGGATCCAAATGACTGGTTATGCGATCAATGCCTTCATTTCGTGCAATAAATTAAAATTAAGTATTTTCTAGTGTTAGACACAGTCGGACTCAATATTATATTAGCCGTACTTTTCTCTAAATAAGCACTTATTTTAATTGTAAGCATAAAATACATTCATTTACTTTATATTTGCAAATAGTCTTACAAAATGAGCGAAAAGAGAATTAAATAATAGTTAGTATAATATGAAAGAAATATTAGACAAATGTGAAGAACAAATATTTATAAGCATTAGTTGTAATCCTTGACATTGTTCGCGATTGACAGCCGAATGATTGCAAAATTATATTTGAATTCAAAGCAATAATCATTAAAAACATTTGGTTTCAGATGTTATGCTCGTTTGGAATGTAATGCAAATTCTGTTAGAGCTCTGAAAATATTCTTACAATTAGTCGATTCATTATATGTGTGTCTGTTATTAAAATGCAATTATTCTTAAGCTATGTATTGTTTGGCGCTTCAGAACATTTGTTTCCCTTTGAGTTCGATGACCTCAGGAGTCCTTCTTCGGTACTCTAAGTCCATAACTCATAAATCTTCAAAGTCTTTACAGTACTATATATTCAGAAACATATGTTTGTAGTGAAGGCACTCCTGAAACAGTCAAAACTCGTTTGATTTTTAATTACATAATTGAAGTTCATATCAAATGTTAAACATTTCCTAACTTTTTAAGTCATTAAGTATTCAAAGCGTTGCGAAAAAAGAAGGAAATTATAAGAAAAGTATTCATATATTTTAGGAAAATAAAGCGCTTCGGCTTAAAGACAATTATGTGGTTCCGCCGACACTATCCTCGGGAACTGATAACTCACTCTTAGATAATAGCGACCAAAACAAGATTTCGTGGAAATATTTCAATGAGAAGGAGTATATATCTAAGGCTACGGTTGCGCCCAATAGTGATGTTTACGCGCGAAATAAGTTCAATCAGGCGGCCAGTGATCGCATGGCCAGTAATCGGGACATTCCCGACACAAGAAACTATAAGTGTTCGGCCAAAGAGTACAATAAATCACTATTGTTTGCGACGTCAGTGATCATAACGTTCCACAACGAGGCCAGGTCCACATTATTGCGGACAGTCGTCAGTGTTCTCAATAGAAGTCCCGAACATCTGATCCGTGAAATCATTTTAGTCGACGACTTCAGTGATAACCCGACGGACGGCGAAGAGCTCTCGAAAATACAAAAAGTTCGGGTCATTAGGAATGATAAACGCGAAGGTCTGGTCAGGTCAAGGGTTAAAGGGGCCGATGCGGCTATTGGACCAATTTTGACATTTTTGGACAGTCATTGCGAGTGTAATACTGATTGGTTGGAGCCTTTACTTGAACGAGTTGGACAGGTATTGAGTCGATCACTGGTTATCTGATTTATTGAATAATAAAAAGCATTTTTGGTAATAATCAGAATCCGATGCGAATCGTTTCGCCAGTCATTGACGTCATAAATATGGATAGCTTTAGATATATCGCCGCTTCCTCTGACCTGAGGGGTGGCTTCGACTGGAATCTGGTTTTCAAGTGGGAATTCCTGCCATCGGACGAAAGGAAAAGACGTTATGACAATCCGGTCGAACCGATTAAGTAATTGTGTTTTGTTTGGAATTGCGATTCGATTCTCATTTGATTTGTCTCACCTCCAGAACCCCTATGATTGCCGGCGGACTCTTCACTGTTAATAAGACCACATTTGATACGTTAGGCAAATATGATATGCAAATGGATATATGGGTCGGTAGTACTGAACACTTGTTTTGCTTTCGAATATTTAATTAAAAACTCTGGTCTAAAGGGCGGCGAAAATCTTGAAATTTCTTTTCGTGTTTGGCTGTGCGGAGGGGAATTGGAGGTCAGGTTCACTATTGACTTATTTTATAATTTAATAAATAATTTAATATTTTTCTCAATTAATTCACAGATCATTCCCTGCAGTCGTGTCGGACATGTATTCCGAAAACAGTTGAGTCAAAAGTTTTTGCAAAACTTATGTATTGAGTAATTATTACGATATACTGTCCACCCATTCCAGGCACCCGTACGTATTTCCCGGCGGGAGTGGCAATGTATTCGCTCGGAATACGAGGTTTGCTCTGATTTAAGACTCAATTCTAAGAATTGTCTAAAAATAGTATTCCTTTTGAATGAACAGAAGAGCAGCCGAGGTATGGATGGATGACTACAAACAGCATTACTACCATTCCTACCCGGCCGCCAAATATATTTCTTATGGCGATATATCCGAACGAATGGCTCTGAAGGAAAGGCTTCATTGCAAGCCTTTTAAGTGGTTTTTGGATAACGTTTATCCAGAACTGACTGTTCCCGTAGAAGATCAACAAAACGGAGCGTTCATGCAGTCCGTCCACTGCATGGACACAATGGGCCGATCCAATGGTGGACTCGTCGGCCTTAACCGATGCCATGGAAGGGGTGGTAATCAGGAGTGGGTTTTCACTAAAGAAGGAATGATTAAACATAAAAACCTTTGCATTACTATTACGGGTGCAGAGGCCGGTCGACCCGTTATACTCAGCTTTTGTAACGGCGCTGAAAACCAAGTAATTAATGAATTTGTCTGTCATTTGAATACATTTTTAAATTGGTTTTCCTCTCGACAGAAATGGAGCCGAGCTTTCGGCGAACACATCCAACACATGACTCGCAATCTGTGTCTCGAATCGAGGTTTTCGCCCCAAATGGGTGTAACAGCAGATCATTGCGACTCGAGTTCAAAGACACAGATTTGGGATTTCAAACCGATATAACAATTATTATAATTGATATTCATTTGTCGAGCAATACATCAATTCATAGATTTATTCAGATATTTGAGTCATTTATTCATTAATTGTTTATCGAATTCAATAATCATTTCATAATTTATTTAATATATTGTTGTTATTGAGCTTTAAGTCATTATTTATTCTTTATATGAAATTTATTTATTATTATTTGATTGAAATTTTTTAGAAATTTTTAGTCAATTTTTATTTCATTTATTTGTATACAAAAAAATTGTTTTCAAAAGTGCCTTAAATTGAGCACAAAATAAGCCAAACGAATGAAACGAATAAAATTGAGATTAATATCAATTATATCTGAATTCAAATTCTTTCGATTCAATCATATATTCAAAGAAATGAATAAAAAATAAGGAATGAATTGAATTAAAATTTTGAATGAATTGTCGATTGATTTCTGTTTAAACTTATATTTGAAGAAAATTCTAAACAAATTGGATGAACAGAACAGTCATCCGAAACGACATTACATTATCTATTTTTGGCCAATCCGTCGGCTCTCTTGTGGGCCACTTCGACGGCGGCGGTCACTCCTGACGCGACGTCGGCTTTGTCGAGCACATGGATGCCATAGACCGGTGAGCAGACATCGTCTTTGAGCTCATTTGGATTTTTGCCGGATTCGAGCCGACACTGAGCGGCCGATTGGGCTGTCTTTGCGCCGACAGCCATGGCATTGATGAAGTAGTAGGAGAAGCCCAGCCCCGCACAAAGCACAGGCCGCGTCCATCTGGCTTTCGGACACGTACTCGAACTTAGCCACTGAGGAGATCATTGCCCGCAACGGTTCGGCCAACTTCTTCGAGTCCGGCTACAAATCGACGGCGCAGATGCCGAGGCCATAGGCGACGGCACAGTTGACCATGATATGATCCGGTGCATTTCGATCATATACTTGTCCGGGTGTTCCGGATTCAGAAGACATTCCCGAATCTTCTTGCAGTTGAATCCCGTGGCGAGCGATAAGACATACAAAGGTTTATTCATATTCGGGGTGAAGTTTGTAGTGCTTATGCATTAAATGAACCTGGAGTATCTAATACTATCTCATCCGAGACTATATACAGTATTAATCAATTTTATGAAAAATATCAATATTTACAGCAAATCCTGTTTTCTATTAAAATCGGATTTTAATATTTGAATGCATTGAATGAAATGAGCGATAGTTTTAGTTCAGAACATATTTTAAGCATAATTTCTAATCAATAGATCAAATCATTTATCACTTTAAACAAGAATTAATGGATTGACTATAATATTGAAACTTGTCAACAATGGTGCAAGGGTAGACAGGGTAGACAGACGGCCAGTTTCTCAATAACATATCATAAGATAGTATTCAGAGCTAAAAATATTTGTCTCGTTCATTGGTTTAACTGACTTGATCTAGGCTAATTATCCATTTTTAAAAATCTTATTTTAGCTTTATTATTATGAAACAGGTCTTTATTCCTTCAGATGACTCCAGGTCTGCATCACTGCTATACTGCAGCACAAGTTCGGAGCATATGATTCAATGTTTATGTTTTGCAATGCATTTAATCCTTGGCTTAAAAACTGTAAAATTATTTTGATTTCAAAACTTCGCTTTCATTACAATCAATGAAATTATCGATTGATTTGATAAACAAAGCAATCAATTGGTATTCAATTCAAACTAAGCTTTCATTCAATTATTATTATTATTCGATAATTAGTTAACAAATAGTTTATAAAAAATCTTTTTAAACCAAAATAGGCGTCAATTGAGTTCATTGTCGTCATTGAGATCCAAACAGATGTCAAAAAGTGGTCAAAAGCCCCAAATATTCGACTACTTTCTGGTCTTGGACTTCGAGGCGACGTGTGATGGACCCAAACAGTTGGATCCGATGGAGATAATAGAGTTCCCGGTTCTCAAAGTCAACGCAAATGACTTCAAAGTCGAAGAAGTGTTTCACCGATACGTCAAACCCAAACATAACCCGAATTTGACCCCATTTTGCACTCATTTAACCGGAATTATCGACGATATGGTCGGCAATGAAGAGCACTTCGATGTCGTGCTCAACGACTTCAACCATTGGTTGCATTCCGTTGGACTCATTTGCAGTGATCTTCTGCGCCATCAGAAGAAGTTTACTTTCGTTACGTGTGGGGAATGGGATCTACAGCTTATGCTTCCCAATCAGTGCCAACTACTGAACCTAAGAATACCTCTATATCTGAGGACTTGGGTTAACGTAAAGAAGACTTTTGCCCAACATTTCGGTCATTGGCCTAAAAGTCTTAGCTTTATGTTAGAAGAGCTCAAAATCCAACCCAAAGGTCGACTTCACTCAGGGATCGACGACTGCATGAATATTGTGCTCATTATGAAAGCCATGGCAGACAAGGGAGTCGTCTTCAAGAATACCAGCTCCGAGTGGTAGTACCTGTGCTCTAATCATTAGTTAAACTCATTTAAACTAATTTATTACAAAACAATTTGAGTTTCATTTTAATTAATTTCTATTTTGTAAATCATTTCATAAATTAATAGTTATATTAAAAACAATTTCTTTTAAATAAATATAAAATTAAAAACTTTTCGATTTATTTAATTGGATTCTGAATGTCGTGGAACTGATTGATGATATAGTCGGGTATGTTTTCGACCACAAGTTTGCGTCGAAGACCAGAAAACCGAATGAAATGCTCCAAAAACTGAAGCATATTATAGGCCTCTGAAGGCATTTCATTCACTTTCGGAGAACTGTTAATAAAATCAATAATTATTGAGAGTTTCATTGATTGGCCTTTGACTCAGACCTGAGGGCTGAGAGTTCTGTTTGTGCGCAAACATATTGAGAGCAATAGATGACGAACTGGTCGGTCGTATTCTCATGAAATTGTCTCAAAAACGAAATCATTCCGAATATGAAAGGCATGCCATCCGAGGGATCGCTCCCTTTCTTGTAAGTCAAGCCATTGATTGCTTTGACGTAAACTAGTTTTACGAGTTGTGTAACACTCAGGAGGAATGATATCAACTCCAGATATGGCGGCGCTCTTGAAGTCACGTAAATCTGTTGTTATATTAAACACTAATTAATCAAAACTCGATTTGAATTTCAATCGATTTGTTGAAAAACCTTTGAGAGCGGGTCTGATATCCCGGTCCACTCCAAGTAATTGGTCAGTTCGAACAGCAGAGGAGTGTCTTCTTTCAGGAATGGTTTGTCGGATGCGGTGTTGCAGTGATGTTCCAAATCAGAGATAATCGCGCTATAGATCAGACCAAATGACTATTAGAGTAGGCATTCATTTAAGTACCGGTAATACAAAGAACGGACTCATTGAGCGTCTGGAGAGCACTGGCCAGATGTCTGGATTGGAATTTACAGCTTGTGTTGAGTTCGTGAGCGATATTACACCGAATTATCTGCATTTGTCCGATGCGTGCGATCGCATCGAAAACAATGGATAAGGATTTGGATGCTTTGGTGAGCGCTGTCCCGAAAATTCTATTAAAGTGCGTCGCTTTGGAGGAAAGGGATTAAAAATAAAGAATAAAATATTTGAATTATTGCACTTATATTGAAAACCTGTGATCTTTCCGTCGATGGCCTCTAAGTTCTCGTTGATATCGAACAGCAATTGTGGCCACACTTTGTCTTTCGTGAAGTTTCGCTCCAAATATTGAACAATACTTTGGATTTCAGTCACAATCATAAACGACAGCAATCTATCCAAACCATTAATACCTGCCGTTCCTATGCTTTTCTAATGTTTTACATTAACTGTTAGTTTCTATAGGTTTAGATCAGTTAACAACTCATACCATCATAAGAGGCAAGAGTTTGGAATCGACTACTTCTGTGTGGGTCTTGTTGTCATACCAAGTGGTCATTGGGTGCACATATATTGTCGTTCTTTAAAACCAATGAATAAATTGATTTATATTTCAATTTATATCTAAACAAATAATTAACCCATACTTAGGGTCAGTCATCCGCAAGAGTTCCCGCGCGAGTCGACCGATAAAATTGACGGAATAGGGATCCAGTGGTAAGAATTTGGGGATTGGAATAGATTTTGACTGATAGACGCTCTGCCAGTCCAACACCTTTTGTCGCATAAAAGCATTGCATTCCTGTTCAACATTATAGTTGACGATACGACTGACCTCCTGCTGCCACATCTTCAGCCCATAGATGCACACGTAGTCCTGAATGTATTCAAACGAACGCCGGAAGCCGTCCATCACTTGAGCCAGAGCTCTGAGCTTAGGCACGAGTTCACTAGTCTTTGCTTTGGGATTGAATGCCAAACCCTTGTGCAGAGCGTTTGCCGTTTGTATAACCAGTTCTCTTCTGATGCCGTCTTCGAGCAGTCGTTTTGGATCTATTTGAATGATTCCGACGAGAGTTGTCTTCATTGCGAGAATGCCTTCCGTGAACACCGATATAGAGTGCGTCAGTTTCGCCACTTCCAGCCGTTCCTCCAGTTGTGCGAATGCCTTCAACTGGTCTTTCATCAGACGAGTCGGCAGTTCTTTGATGTGATTGGTTTGCAGTTCTATTATTCGCGCCATAAGACTGAACATTGTCTCCGGAATTATGTGAAGAACTTTGCGGACATAAGACACCAATTCTGAGGAGTAGTATTGGGAAACGGATACCAAGTCAGGACTGGAGGCCTGGTTTATGCGCAGGAGAGGCATATCCAGAGCTGAGGCCAGCTTTAGGAAAGTGGCTCTCAGTTTGATGACTAGAGTCGGGTCTCGTTTGATGCCTGACTGCATGTATCGCGTAAAGCACGAGTCGATTATCTTCCAGGCGTAGGACAGGTCGCCAATGATCTGCAGAGTTATCAACACATCCTCTTTGATGTTCTGGGTTTTGATCATACAGTGCAAGAACTTCTGAGTGTCGCTCAGGAATTGTCGCACCTGGAGGTTGCTCTCCAGTTGATGAAACTCTTGGACCTCTTCCAGCGCTTGTATCAATTGAATGGTCTTTCGATTCGTTGCATTCGTCTCTTCGAAGACCAAACCATCGATTTGTTTCGCCATTTCTGTCAGCCATTGCTCTAAATTCGCATTTTTCTCGACTCGAGTCAGGGGTTTGTTCCCCGAAAACACTTCGGCCAACTCTGAGATCCGTTCAAAGCTTTCCTTTTTATAGAAATTCCATTTTTCCTGTTTGTCGTTCAGAAGCTGTCGATACATGTCTTTGATCTTAAGCTCGAATTCAGCCGTATGTAAGAGCAGTTGGAATACGAGTAACGGTTCGTATTTGCTCTCATTTATGGCTAAATCCCGACATTGTTTGCACTTTTTGGCGACAATAGTATTGGATTCGTTAATGTTGTGCTGACACGTGTGAAGCATAAGCCACCGAAGAGTGACATTGGATTCGCGAATCACATTCATAAGTTTGGAGACGTTGTCCAAAACCACTTCCTCAGAGAGCGCCCCCTCTTTCAGGAGTTGTTGTAATTGAGGCAAAAGTTTAATAATTTTAGTGTAATATCGGTTCGAATGATGTTTTATGTTCTTCGCCTCAATCGTGTTGTTCAGTGCCATTCGGGCCGATTTGTAGGGCTCCCAGACGTCCACCAAATTCACTACAATTCCCATATAAACACTGAGAACCCAATTGTCCGCAAAGAACTTGTCGACAATCTCTCGCATCGCCGCCGACTCGTTGTTCAGTATATCTGAGTTGAAGTACAGCGCGATGTATAGCATGACTGCCTGAGTGGCCAGGGCTACACTCCTGTGCTCTGGTTGAGGGTATGCAGAGCTTTGATTGTATATGTCGTCAGATCTGAGTCTTCCGATCACAAGGTCGACAAAATTGGACCGAATTTGGGCTCTTCTGAAGTAGTCCTCCGGATAATTGTTGGGCCGTTTGCCGGAACCCGAGTATCCGGTGCTTCGAAGCAGATTACACACGTCGTCGATATTGGAGTCTGAGGTCGATCTCTGAGCGCTGTATCGGTAATACGAGACTAAAATCCGTTCCCTAAGGATGCCATCGATCTTGTGGTCGACCACCAAAAGCATTGCTCCGCAAAGATATAGCGCTTCCGAAACCAATTGCTTGCCGTCGCTGTCCAGGAGTACTGATTCCAGTGTTTGCTGGATATAAACGCCTTCTTCGAGATCGTCGACATATCGGTTGAGATCGACTGTAAATCTGTGGACACTTTCAAAGGCCAGATAAAATCGGGTCACGATTTCGATATAGTTTTCCCGAAACTCTTCGTCTCTATCGAGAAGTTGTGGATTGGATTCGATTCGGTTGTCATAGGAGTCACAGGTCTTGAAGTAACTGAAGTCAGAGATGACTTCCGCGTACTTCGTTTGGTCGGCTCTGGTCTCCAATCGGAAGACGTTTGGGACGACATCTGAGAGTCGCAGCAGTTCTGCGATTATGGCGTTTCCGCGCGAAACCAGACGCAGAAGACTTTGACCGCAATTGGACTCTAAGAGGTCACTCATTGCTTCTGTGGATCGC
Source organism: Eueremaeus valkanovi (assembly GCA_034693305.1). Taxonomy (NCBI): domain Eukaryota; kingdom Metazoa; phylum Arthropoda; class Arachnida; order Sarcoptiformes; family Eremaeidae; genus Eueremaeus; species Eueremaeus valkanovi. Next base: position 1,190 of record JAQIWA010000082.1, on the reverse strand, counting down.
TATTTGCAAACAAACTATTGATTCAATTGAATCAAATCCAACACTGTTTCCAACTTTGATGCCAATCGTCAGAACCGCCCACTTATTACAGAACAGGCAGTGATTGCAGTGAACTCTCTCTATAGAGTCATCAGTCATATGATTGACATTCAATTGAAACTATATTTTGTCTTATAGTCAAACAAATGAATAAAACTATAGATTAATTACAATTATATTATAATTTGATTAAAACATTATTTTATTAATTGAGTCAATCATTTAAATAAATGAATGTTAACTGTAATGGGAATGCATTCAAAGCTAACGTACATTTTAATCAATATTAGAAAACCCTTCAATCAATTGAATAGTTCAATCATTAAGACATTAAGTCTGCCTCAAAACTTAAGAACAAGGTATTAATATAAAGATGTTTGGAGTTGCGAGGGCACATTTAAATAAATTGTAAGATTTCTTACTTTAATGTTTGCGCAATTTATTTGACTACAAACGCGTTGTATTGTATTGTTTGGACGTTTCGGTAGATCTCGTTTAACCTCTTCAGCAAAATATTGCCGAATGAATGAGAAACTGCATAACCATTACAGAGAGGGAACAGTCGGAGAGAGATGAAACTGCTTTCTGTTGATAACATTTTTTAACTTTGAACCGATCGGAGGCATTAATATTAGTTTTAATTGCAATAAATTCTAGTTTCCATATATTAATAGCATCAAGCTTGCCGCAGCAGAAAGTTCTATTCAAGTCTTACACAAACAATAGCACACACTAATAATATGACCAGGGTGTCATGGGAACTAGCCCTTAACGCAGATTTTAAGTTAAATGTTAAGTTAAGTGTACTTGAACAATTACATTCAAATATGACGGCTTGCATAACCACTTGTCTTGTTGTCCAATTTCGAATAACAAGATCGTTGAAACCTCCTATACACTGATCACCCAATAATTAAAGCTAAGCTCTACTGAAGCAGAAACTGAAACGAAAGGAAAGGCAACTCAAGAAAGACACAGAAGAAGAGATTGGAGAGGCGTTGGACTTATTGTGGTCTTCGAACGGAAAGATCATTTGGTTGTCGAGAAAACAGATATTTTGTCCACAATTTATGACTACAAATGACTTAAAGGAAACGATTACTATATCGACAAAACTGGAGTCAAATTACGATTCACTGAAAGAATTGAAA
>JAQIWA010000081.1:0-55583 GCA_034693305.1 Eueremaeus valkanovi | reverse complement strand
TGAACTGCTGAAATTTTATATAACCCAGGTGGTTTTGGCCCTGCAGACAGAGCTAGTTCACAGCTACCGGTGCTGCGCCAGTAAAAACTCGCCGCGGTGAAAAAATTCTTGGTTAAGGGCTCTACAAAAATAGAGATTTTCAGTAAATTATCTTGTCTGGTTTAGGCTCCAGCTTCGTTTAAGCGTGTCAGGGGTATTTGCAACAGCCTGTAATAGACTCGAACTTCGATAAGACCCGGTTTATGGTTAAGATGACCACATCTTTGGGCAAACTCAAGAAGTCCTTCGCTGAGAGGATGTCAGTCGAAGTACATTCAGTAAAGTTCTTGTTCTCGGGTTCAAACACGAGAGACTCCGACACTCCTATCGGTCTCCATATGAAGAATGAAGGCGTGATCTTTGCTCTTCTCAATGCCCGGCCCGACATCACTGACTCTGGTATTCATTTGACAAACACTCGAAATGCAAAATATTTTTAATGACTTTTTTCTGATTTATTTCTTTTTTAGCACGCTCGATAGTGAGGGCTTATGTGAGGACTTTGTATGTCTGTCAGATTTCTCCGAGAATATAATGACAATTTTAAGCACTTTTTAAAAACTTCAAATAGTTTGCGATATTTTTAAATCAACGCTTTTTCAATTATGACTTCCTGCAGAGCGTGCTATTAGTTCGGCTTGACCGTCCTTGTTTAATTATTTGATTAAAACGTTTCCTACGATTGACTGAAAATAGGATTACGTCTGAAGAGAAATGATGTGAACAATGATTACATCCGAATCAAAGCCGTCGACCAGAACGCCAACGAGAAGTACTACAGAATCAAGACGTCGACGCCTTTCGGGAAACTCAAGCAATCGATCGCAGAGTTTAGGGGAATAGACGTCTCGTCCATTCGACTCCATTACTCCGAACGAGTCCTCAGAAATACTGACACTCCTGGGCTCCTGGAGATGGAGAACGATGGCATCATCGATGTCACCCAGGATCAGATCAGCGGTTGAAGAATAAAAAAAGACAAAAATTTTCATAATTTTATTTTAATTTGTTTTCCAATTTTTGTTTAATTTTTAATTATTTTACTCTTTATTAATAAATTAATTTATTTTCTGAACTAATTGATATTTTGACTTAGTTTTTATTTCTATTATTGTTCTTCAAATCAAAACTCTATTTGTCTTAATATTGAACTTAATATATAACTTAACTCAATAAACATTTTGTGCACTCAATCACTGCTATATTCTTCACTTCAAATAGTCCTCAATTTTCTCTTCACTGATATTAATAATATAATAGTGTCTATAAGTCTCTGAAAAATTGATCGAAAGAATATTCTGTTTGAATGAATGTATTTCTATATATATTAATATAAGTCGGAATATATAGCTTAGTCTATAAATAACACTACAGTATATTCCGGTACTATTAAGTGACAAACGCTTTATCGGTTTTGTTCATTGGATGCAATCAATCATTGGTTTTGGTCTGAGAGGTTAGGGATGGAGACACTGAAGTAGAATACAGCGCAAAGTTTCCGTTCAAATGCAATATTCTATTAAAGCTCTTAATAAGCGGTTTGTGTCTCGAATAGCAGAGGACTGAGAGCGCAAATGCGGTCCTTTTGGTTACGAATGTCGAATCGCAGGGACTATACTCCGCGGCTGACAAGCATTACAAGCATTTAAAGCATTTCTGTTTCTATTTTCGATATTGACATCGAATTTGTTGAGTTGTATAAAGTCTATGGATATGTGATCTTTCATTGCTGTCATTAATCAATTCCAGTTCCGGTTCTTCGTCTCTTAACATCAAAACATTCAAATATCAATCTATACTTCAATTTGATTTAAATAAGAAAACAAATTATTAATTGTTTTTGTGGTTATATAAACGTAAAAAACCTTTTTGTCGATAAAACCGGGTTTTCGTCTAAACTTTCTCAAAAGGTGTGGTCAGTATTGGAATTATAAATAGGGATACTATTAATATATGTAAGAGTGCGGAAACCGGTTTCTATTTAAACGTATCATATCTTATAATTAGTTAAGAATTAATTGAAACAAATTGTTGTGAAATCTTAAGAATAGTTATCTAAGGATAAGAGGGCTGAGACGGCATACCTCCTCCGATGACATTTATAGTGCAATACTTCAGATAAATTAAAAGCATAACTGACTCGAAGCCGGTTATACTCTTAGACCGATTCCAGTCCTGAACTTGAAGTTCGAAATTTTTGGATCTCATCTCAAATTTTGTAATTAATATTACAAATAGACTAAAACCTGATTATATGGTTGAGAGCCGGTTCTGTCCGGTGGCGACATTGCATACGTCGCTCTCACAACACATTTCTAAAATATCTTTGAAAATAAAGATAAACCAAATTCTTGGCCACAAATATCATTCGACGAATTAGTATTGAGTCCTCACTATTAGATCGGTTCCACTCAATAAACTCTTAACTATTTATTTACTCCTAATTGTGCTGATTGTCACTCAGTTTCGGCTCTGATTTCATTCGATATACAAAGAGAAGAAATCTTTGAAATTTCCAATAATTATAATAATAACTAAAGGCTTCGGAGCCACTGATATGCCCATACAAACCAAACGCTACAGAATAAGACATCTGCGGAAACATGAAATCAGTCAACTGCTCCAAATCGCTAAGTTAGAGGGCAGGCATATGGGAACTGCCGAAGAAGTCGAATCTTGGCTTCAGGTCGATCCGTACGGCTTTTTTATTGCTGTCGATGAGGACGGTATGTATTATTGATTTATTTAGTAATTCTAGTATAAGAAGAATTGAATAATAGAATATAATTATTAATTATGTTAATTATATATCTTGATCGTTTTAGAGTCAGCTAAAATATCAATTAGCTAGATCATTAAGCAAACCGATTAAGCATTAATCAGCTTTTATTGCTTTTGTTGCTTAAGTTAAGGACAAAAATAATTATAAATAAATTAATGGAATAAAGAAATTAAGTTAAATGTCTTACATCTGAATCCTCTATTGATTACTGCAGACAACATAAATTGGCCCTGTCCTCCATTCTATGTCTTTCTTTATAAATTTTAATAATTCAACTAAAAAATGGTATTCTATAGCAATAAAATCAAAGAAATTATTTAAACTTTATTGAACAAATGAACTTGATTCTTTTGATTTAATAAATATTTTTAAAGGTTGAATAAGACGAGTGATTATATTTGTTGTCATGTTTTACATTGATTTATGCAAAGGGTATATATATTTATATTTATTCTAACGATGATTTGCACCGAAGTGGCATTTAAGTGGTATTTGGGTTCAGAGTCTTTATTACATTGAATACTAAAATTGCTGACAATTGAATAGAAATGAGATTATTTGGGCAATTATGAGAACGCGAATAGAGATCGAGGTCTATCTGTGCTCTTGAACTTGAAATCAATTGGGATTACTGTATAAATTAATGGGATATTCGCTTGAGTTTTATCAGACTTTGGGTTCACATAAATAGGTTATATACGAGTAATTGCACTGAAGTTATAAATAAAATCAAAATTTATTAAATCAATAAAACTATTGAATAATTGAATAAAAGCTAAAATAAATTCTTTGCATATTCTTAGGAAAAATTCTCGGGAGTTGTTGTGGAATAAGACTAAGTCGATCGCACGGTTATCTAGGAATGTATGTGGTAAGTGCTGAATGGCGTGGCATTGGAATAGGAAAGCAGATCTGGAACGCAGCAATTCAACACCTGGGCTCACGAAACAACGGTCTGAGCGCTGTTGCAGATCTTTTCGAGCTATACCGAGATAGGGCCGGCTTCTGCCATGTGGCCGACTGGACAGTCGACTTGTATAAACTCGAGAAAATGCCAAAACTCTATAAATACTTCGGTTCGGATCAAACTATTGTTACGAGTGAAGACGAACTGTCTATTTATCAGTTGAGTTACGATATGTCTGAGTACTGTTCTGTCAATAATTCGCATAAATTCCGAACCGAACCCATAAGCGAAACCCTAATCCCAGCTTTGATAGCATATGACAAACGCCTGCATTCGTACGATAGATCAAAGATTGTTAGCCTTACTGTTAGAGAGTCTAAGTGTAGAACACGGGTCGCCTTATTGGGCGACACTATTGTCGGCTACGGCTGTATTAAAGCTAATTTGCAGAACCTATGGATGATTACACCCCTGTATGCCGACAATGAATACATTGCGCGAATGATTATGTCTGACCTGATTGGCAGCCTATCAATGCTAGAGTTAGACGAAGGAGTAGTATTGAAAACTCCCAGTAATAATCACTCAGCTATGAACTTGCTCAAAACATTCGGTTTCGAGAAGCAGACATACAGTTTGAAGCGGTGCTACTCTAAGAAGATATTCGATGTGCCCACACATGCTATCTATGCGCTGCACACCTCTGTCTTCTGCACCGAATGACCGCAACTCTAAACTTCTCAATCAGTTCTTCCATTTTTCCAAATTCAGAATACAGTGTAAATACAGTCTAAGAGTTAGTAATATTGGGATTCATAAGAATATTGATATTAATATTATAGTTGGGATCGTCTGAGCGGCAAATGCTTTCAAGTACTGGTAATTAGAGTAACAAAAACTTTATTAACAGAATCGCTGTATATATTATATAATATTTTTAGTCATATTTTCTTAATTTTAAAAATTATTAAACTTTTATCAGAGATGATAACAAAAATATTAATTAAATTTTCATATCTTATAAGAATGTAACTCAAAGTCCATAAAGTGATTTGTGGCCAGATTTGTCCCGAATATATAGTTTTGAATCATTCGCTGTAATTATAATATAATACAAAATCCAATACTCTTTAGTGGAGTAAAAAAGTGTTAATTAATTGATTTAAAGCTCATAATACTTAAACTGAGACCTGTATTGAGAATAAATCGGGTTTTAATCTTCCATTTGCTGACCCTTTTTGTCATACATTCGCACATTTAAACTATTGTTATTAAATAACTTTAAAATATTTGCTATTATTCAGAGAAAATACATTTAATTATAAACCAAATTTCGGGTTTTGATTGAACTTAACTTATTCTACACTTTAATATCGATAATATGTAAACAATTCCCACATTTTCAACAATTGTTATAACGAAAGATTTGAAAGAGTTTTATACGAATGTAAATCAAATGATGAAAGTTTCGGAAGAAATCATTGCTCTCTCGAAATATTATCACTGATTAGACAAAAAAACAAAAATATTGTCAAGTTTTCTGTTCATCCAATGAACACCTTTTAAGAAAATAAAATTACAATTTCATAGATTAATGTGTTTTTGAATTAATTGATTATTTAATCCATAATATAATTATAGAATTCTTTTAACAATAGTTTTAGTTTAGAAATAGTATAGTATAGTGTAGTGTAGTTACCGGTAGTATAGTGTAGTTTAAAGCAAACTGAATGCCATTAAAGATATTCTAAAGAGAACTGGACTTGAGTGTCATTTTTGGATTTAAACAAGATTATATTTGATTTATTTTCATAGAATAGTTTTATTTTCAGAACATAGCATTATCAAGCATAATAAATGATTTTAGATGTGATCAGATTTTCAGGCTATTGATAGAATTACATAGAGATTAGTTACAGTGCAGTACAGGCACAGGATTTAAGGTATTTAAGGGTTTTTCAATTTTCAATGCTTACAGTTATTCTCTTTATTTCTTTTCACATCTCTGTCACAAAGTATTTGTATTTAATCTAATGATGTTCTAAGTAATCTACAGTACTGGGTTGATTTGGCTAACCACATATGGCTAAACATTCAATTTATTTATGCTTGCTTATTTCCATTATGTTTGATTCTCTTAGGCCTTAACACTTTTGAAATATTTTGAATAACATAAATAAACCCGGAATGCACTCAACATTGTCTGCAAGGAATTCCACATTAGTTAGAAAGATGTAATGTTTCAGGCAATTTAGATTGGTAACAGTTAGTTGCCTGAGTGAGTTGACTGAGTTATGACCAGTGATCACAAATAACTTTTAGATTTTTCACTAAAATCTAAGGAATTTTCATTTTTTATGTTCAATTAAAAAGTTGTTTTAAGTATTGAGAGAAAATTTTTTCTAAATTCTAGAGATAGTCAATGTCTGATAGTATAGAAATAGCACATAAATAGTGAATGTACTGTACAGTACTGTTTTGGTTTATACTTATCTCGTAGATAGGCTCGAATTCTTTACTTCGATCTTTTCGTCGCCTCTATTAAAAACATGTTTTAATTGGATTTCACAAAAAAATTAGATTTTTTTTGTCCAATTGATATCTTATTTTTGAGAATTTCAAAACAAATAATTATTTCTAATTAAACCTTTAATCGATAAATTATTGCAAGGTCGAAAGTTCATGCGAGAGAGAGAGAGAGAGAGAGAGAGAGAGAGAGAGAGAGAGAGAGAGAGAGAGAGAGGATTTTGTTTAGCTTTCATTGCAATACTATATCCAATATTTAAATACATATTCAATATTCTAAGCGAGACTTCATTAAAGTCAATGTCAAGGCTGATCTACCGAAGCCCATAGCACACCATCCGTTCCACATTAGCCATAATAAGGCCACACCCGGTCAATGAATAACAAAAACTCATTAAATTAATTCAATACTCAAACCAAATCACTCTTACAGTACATATTGACTAAAAATATATTGATTTCCTGATAGACACCTGAAAGCACTCTAATATTAATAACTAGATTGATGTCGAATATGTCGACTGCAGTACGTCTGCAAACTTTATTCATTATTATCGCTAAATACTGTCATATATTGTTCTTCAGACGAGCTTTTCATAGATTCAGCTCATGATTACTTGACGGACACAAAGTTTATCAATAATTGCTTGCATTAGAAACTAAAGATAAAACAACGGAAAGCTTAGTCATTGAATAAAATGACCAGAAATAGACCTTGCATATTTATTAAGGCATAACATTTGTACAATAAATACATAAATAAACTCTGAAACAAATAGAAAACGCGTTAAACATTTTTAGCTCTGTCTGTCTGTCAATTATCGCTCAACAATACAACTCTTGAATAGCAATAGTATTTTCAAGGCTACTAATCAGTGGTCATTTGTTTAAAGGGTTCTTAGTTTCAAATGATATTACAAATTATTTCAAATAATTTTTTCAAATGATTTTTTAGCATTGATCAATTAGTTTAAGACAAACGATCCAGTATATAAAATTACAGACTTATAGGACAAAAGAACTTCATTGACGAATATTTGCTATAAAACGTATGAATATTCTATGTATTCTTACATTCATTTGGATTCTTTCAATGAATGAAAACATATGAGAACTCTGTAAATGAAATATAATTAAAGGAATCGAAAACAAATTTAGATTGGTATTAATTAAAAGAATTAGCGTCACCCGAGTCGTACGAGTCATTTGCTTTCAATATGTATTTATTGAATCAAAACTATTCAAAGCATCGTTTGTACGAATAGTTCAAAATAAAAATTAGATGGAATAAGAGCAAGGTAGTCTAGAATTTCTGAAAACTGATCCAATGTTAGGAAAGTTTTAAAAATGTTGACTGAAGAATATTTTGACGTAAGCCCAGTACCTCATCCTCTCTGCACATCTCTGAAACATAAAAGAATAAGTCATTAAATGTAAATGAATTCTATTGAGTGCGGAATAAGAGCTAAATTACTGTACATTTACACCGAATAGAGGTTTATATGAATTTACATGACATCAACTATTACTTTGCGCCACTGTATGAATGAAATTCAATAAAAGTATAGATGTTTTCCCTCTATTCATAAATTCTATTTGTGATGCAATTTCAGTACAGTGTCAAATATAAGTTATCATACTTTTATTGACTCGCATTTTTGCAATTTCCTGAATAATAAGTAGCCGGATAAGTTAGGGTCATGCTTTAAGATTCAGTAATACTTTATCATGTTGAAAATATTACCTTACACAATTGAAGAAGAGGGATTGCGAATGAGGTATAGACAAAATGCTCCCTGAGTTTTGAGGCCTTTGCTAGACACCCCCGACCTTATTTGGTGACAAATTCCGTTGGCATCTGACGTATATTTAGCCAAAAAGACTAAATATTGTTTAATCTAGCTAGGTCGAATTTGGACCAAGTCTGCTATTTTCAATTTAGACGTTATATCTAAAGTTGTATTAATACTGATGAACAGTTAGACTCTAAAAAGTGATACATTCTTCAATTGTGCAAGATGACACTTTAACCAAGATTCATATTCAATATTATTACTGATACTAAAACCATATCCTATTTGTTACTAATCATATGATATTTTATACTTCAATCGGGGCATAATAATAGTGCCTAACTTAAACTATAGGTACTTATATTTGACCCTGTACACTACTGTACTCTGCTGTACTGACAGTACTGTACTGTAACAGTCGAGTGGATTGTTTTCACCCAATCGATGAAAGAAGTAATAATTCTATATATTCTGTAATAGAATTTATGCAAAATTATTACTGCATTTGAATTCGGAAATCGATTCAAACAAAATTCAATTCAAGATTTTCATTAACAGAATATAAATGATTATTCTGTGAGAGTATTAGAAAAAAATAAGAAACAATTCGTTCATTAATTAAATTGACTTTATTTTCAATAATTTTCTTTATAATGTATTTTCAAAAAACATTTGATTTTATAAATTACTTTCATTTGTGGGCAAACATATAGAACAGGATTTTGAGCTAAAATATGATTAATATATAAATAATGAAAACAATAAAATAGCAATTGTTTTGTTTGTGAAGTCATTTAAATTAATGATAAAATTTGGCAAAAAATAACAAAAAGTGCTTAAAAATAATGGACTCAATAAATAAGTTTATATTAAATGATTAAAAGGCTAAGTATTCGTGTGAATCGATCGACACTTAAATGGTTTCCAAATGAAATCAAATGAAATTAAAGCCAAACGAATGGCAATAAATTAATCCGACTTTAAATTCCGATTTCTAAGCCATTCCAACAACAGTTGAACGCATAGGCAGACCAATGAAAGCGATGTAATCAGAGATATATTCCAGTAATTGAATTGACCACAAATTGATGAGAGAATAGCTATTATTTTCAAAACCAAAGACAAGCGCTTTCTCTCAGATCTAAAGCGAGAAATGTTTTGCAAAACTTATTTGTATTTTGAATAATGAATGCAATGAGTGCTCACATATTGATATCTGTTTCAGAGTACTGGTGCCAAATGATAGCACACGAGAACGTTAGACATATGGCCGCAATCATGTATGGATCAGAGAGACCAAAGTGAAGGACAGGCATTTTAAGGTTGATCCAGTCCAGTAGCAGTGGTATTGTCGGAATGGTTGAGAAGTAGAGGAGAGCTAACAGTGTTAAGTGTAGGTTCCATAGAGACGAATACGAGTCAAGACCCGTCCGGTTCTGAACGCGCCGACACTTTTTGCTTAACCAAATCAACTGATTGTTTGAGTAATTATAATAAAAATTAATTTATACTAAAATTGCTTTCATTCTGATGGCACTGGCAGTGAGACTGACCTGAATATTGTGCAAAAACAAACTGATTAGGAATGTCTGCAAACCATATGAGAAATAAATTCAAACAATTATTATATTTATTTATATTTAAGGCAAACATTATATACTGACTAAAGCGCTGGTATAAGCGATGCCCAGCCCTGCCATCAGAACAACACTTAAAATAGGAATCAATTTGAATGACTTTTGAGGCTTTGGAGCAATTCTTTCGGACTGACTAGAAGTGAATCTGAAATCAAAATTGAATTCAATTTTCAAACTTTAGTCAAATCGGATATAAATAGCAATAAAAGCAATGAATTCTCACTTGGATTCCAAATAATTGAAAATCGATGAAAATGTTATGAAAATTGAGGTAATTATGAGCAGAAAAAAGTAAGTAATCGAATGAGAGATCAAATACAAGAAGATATAGAGGAATATGAGTTGAGTGTAAGTAAGACTCGATGTTATTGTATTCTGTTCTCTATAACTGTATTTCCATTTGAGGGCAAAAATAAGAATAAAATTAATTGAATTTTCAATCAAACGAAAGACTCGATTAGTTCTTACTTTGAGTAAAGTGCGGAACCGGCAGAAGATAATACTAACAGACCATAAATAGAAAGTTTACGAAAACTTTTGGATATATTGATCGACTGATCGTAAAAATGTTTCTTTTGTTTAACGAAAAAATTATTTGTTTGAGAATTATTTGCATTTAATTCGGTTGTTATGATTTGATTGGATAACAACGATAGGAGTATTGAGACTATAATAGGCAACAAAATAACGCCGAAATGCCTCAACAATTGACCCATCATTTCAGAAATGGATGGCTTTAAGTGCAATTTATAGCTACAGTCCGGGTCTACGAGCAGGTAAAGTATCGGATCCCTAGAACTGTTGAAGCCATTAGGCTTAGGAGTATTGACTTTTAGAGTCATTTGAGAACTTTTGCCGCGTTTTGGATAAACGTATTTAAACTGATTTTCTTTATTCCATGGAATCGAGAAATAAAGGTAACCGACATTGGATGCGCTCGGGTAGCAGGAAATGGTCTCCAATTGTATCCAATAGGCGTTCCAAATCTGGTTGAGTCCGACTAAACTCAAGTTATAAAAAGTTGTTTCTTCACTGATAGCTATGTTGAGGACAGTCACCGGAGAGGAGATCATTGTCAGGCTCTGGACCAGAGTTGGCATTAAAATGGTTTTACTTCTGATGCCAGCCGTGAACCTATCGATCGATATGTTTATCGGTTCGACGGATGGACTGATGGCTAGCAGTAAATGAGTGAAACCTTTGTTTAGGAAAAGAGCCGAAACTCCTTTGAAAACTCTTCGCTCGAAGTCGTGCGGCTCTGAAGGCATGCGTTTGACGTATGGGTGAAGATTCAGACCCTTATCACTGAAATAGTGTTTAATTTATATTTAGATTAAACAGAATTAATATTCGAGTGCTCTCTACCAGAAAGTTATATTGTTTTGTTTGACCGGAGAACAGGCCATAACCCAGTCGTGTCTATAATGACCTTCGAATTGAATTACAATACTTTCTCTTCTCATTAGCGGTAAAAGAATATAAATTGCTTTCAGAACCTGTTTGGGAGACAATTGATGGTTGAGTTCGCAAATAAAGTCAATTATTTATACCTTTGGTTTAGAGATTCTGATAATTCTTTCGAAGTTCTCACTCCAGTTCCCAATCGGGTCTAGGGATGTATATTCGGGAATATAATAATTCGGATAATTCTTCCCTAAAGTCCTTTCCATTAAGTGATATCTAATTATTTTGTTTCGTTCCGAATGATTGCCAATCATTTTAAGTGTCTTTCCATCGATTGAGTCGAACAGAAGTCGAGTTATTTTAATGACTAATTGTTTGCACCAAACAATGCACAAGTGATCGGTTGAGACCCAAACCTATTCAACAAAATTGACTATCAATACAATTCTATGGCACTGAGTGCCCAGCACTTACGTCATCGACAGAAGTGGTGACTATACTCAAGTCGTTCACGTGATTGGTCTGCAGTCGGGTCAGATCGGAACGAACCAACTTATCGTTGAATCCGCCGCCGATTGATATAACGTTGGTTTGACTCAGACTTTCATTTCTGTTTGCATTCCAGAAGTCATCGACTCTTCTGTAAAACGATGTCATCTCTGAATCGATCGGAACGACTGAATAAATGCAATTCATTTATATTATAGACACAAATAATACATAACTTAAATGCAGAGAACCTGGAGTTTTGTGAGGAGTGGCTAATGTTATAATCAAATCGATTCTATGCAGATATGGCTTCAGTTCTGGTAAAGTCATTAAAGACCTGATTATTAGTCCGCCCTTTGAGTGCAATCAATATATAGTCAATCAATAAGTATAACGAAAATAATTTGAATTCAATTTATATGAAATCAAATCAATTAATAGAACTTACGATTGAATGTCCGATCAGTACAAGCGATGTATTTCTTCCTCTTTTTGAGTATAAGTCCATTATTTTGAGAACACATTCCTTAAGAAACAATGTCTGGCTTTGGAGTTGAAAACTATTAATCCCTGAATATTCCTAATGTATAGCAAAGTATTAAACAAACAATTATTTAATATATATATTAATTCAAAAATATTTATAATTAAATTAATTGAAACCTCATTGAAGTCAACCGTAAAGTAATTCAAATGAAAAGGAGTCGAATATCTGTCGGACATCCGAAGAGCTACCGAACCCAAAGACCTGACCTTAAGTTCAAATATGCTTTTAAGTCAAAGCCGAATGAGTTGAATGAGTGAACCGAATAAGAAATGAATACCTGTTTAAAACTGCCCCCATTGCCCGGAACAAACACTATGGGAATGCCATCCAAGTGGCCATCGCTTGCGGGGAACAACTCGAGTGAGTCTCAGACACAACAACTATTGCTAATAAGAATCGGTTCTAAACATACCGTAAACTCAGAGCGTATTGTCTGTCAAATAATTGCAATAAAATATTATAATTAATCCGATTTGAATCATATGAACAAATTCTATGCAGGTCATATTCAGGATAAGTTTATAACTCAATTCATACCCCTCTCCATAGGCGTACAGATTATAGTTGGGATACATCAGAGTTATTTGATTCCTAAGTCCAATCAACTGTCAGTCAAATCAAGTGAACCATTGATTGCATTAAAGTTTGAATTGATTTCCAATTGTTTGACAAGACTTACAACAAATTGCGGAAATTGAAACATAAATGTCATTTCGCACCTATTCTTCTCATTGACTAACGTGTAGTCAATTAATCCGATTATAAACATAATTAAAATGAATAATAAAAATATTGATTTATATGAAAGAAAACTATAAACTATTCTGAAAGACATTTCGCTAACTATTTGTTCTTAAGCCTGAAATCGGTTTATTATGAATAGAAATATAGAGAAAGAGCTAAACATTGTTAATGAGCTTCCGATCAATGTCTTCACTAAACATCAAACCTATTCTTCAGATCAGAATTCGTTGCATTAGATAATGTCGTATCGATTGGATTGCAATAAGAAATGAGTTTTGATTTGAAGAACATTTCAGATATCATATCAAATGTGATAATACTGTTGACTCCTGTGCTTAGGAATGCTTTAACTATACTATTATATACATAATATTCCTATCGTATTGTCAGACCTGAGGCAGAGTTTACACATTTATTACGACAATTGCAAGAATTCAAACATTTTTATTAATATTCTTCAAAAGTTTTAATGAGTTTACAAAATATAAGTTCTAAACAAAGTATTGAATCGAAAAGTAAAATAAGTGGAAAAAACATTGAATTTCTATTATATAAACTAAATGTAAGTATTTTTAAAACAAAGTATTATTTGACTCAAATGATTGAAGTAATGTTTTTATGATTTTCTCGGTTTGCCGGCTGAGTTGACCCGAGTCTGCTTCAGTGCAACCATATTATAGACGCAGTGGTCGTCAAACAACTCCCTAAAGAGCGGATCACTTCTTGAATTCTCAGCGATCGGACAGTAAGATCTGGAAAGTAATAATTGAATTATAATTAAGTCATTTTATATTAAATAGAAACCAATTGATGGCATACCTGGTGTGGGCCTCATCTCCGGTCGCTTTGCATACTATGGAACCAAAAAGTATTTGAAAGTTAAGAATTGAATAAAGTTTTGAAAGCAATTAGACTTACATTCGCAGACATGTCGGCGGAGTTGCGGACACACCACTTTGCCATCGGGGCCATGAGTTACATGAGCCAGGTATATATACGAAGGCTCTCCGTTTCGCTTGCAAAAGCCACAAAACGGCTGTCGATTGTTGTTTGGCTTTCGAGCTCTTCTTTCATTAAAAGTATTCATTTTTGAAATAATGATAGAAAAGAAAGTCAGACTAAATGAATAGATTCGGAAATGCGTTCACTATTTATAGGAAATCATAAACCAATTGGTCTAACATTTGGAGTCAAATGGAAAGAAGACTTGAAAACTGAACGCCAATTAGAGTCTAATCATATGAATCCCGTTCTGTAAATAAAAATACTATTTCTTAGAAAATATTTTTGACAAAAACACGCGAAAAGTTGTATAGAATTACATTCGTATGGCTTTGGGTTATAAATCATTTTGTTTAATGAAAGCATCAAATAGTTTCCCAGAGATAGTCGTTTGAACTTTAGTTTGAAAAACAAGTCATAAACAGAAAATAAATCTGAATTCAAACGAAATTTAATGAGATTTATGTTATGAATGAGACACCGATTCAATTATAATGTCTGAACAAAAGATTTTATAACTTTTACAATACTTTTCGCAAATAAGAGGATTTGTATAAAACGACTCCAAAATGTCTGCGGATTAAAGGATAAGCAGTCTATCAGTTTGATTACAATCAATAAGTTATCACATTCTCAACGAAAGCTTTATTTAATTAATTTATTAATGCTTTTCATTCAATACACTTCTCTGTTGTTATCAATTCATAATTAGTTTTCTATAGATATCTGATCCGAGTCTGAGTCGGAAACAGTCACGTATTGAGAGCCACACAAGTCCTCAATATTATCGCTGTCCTCAAGGATAGGATTGGACTCAATGTCCGGTAATTTGATTTTCTCCCAAACGTAGTCAACAAAAGTAACCGATTGTTGCAAACGATTCAATCGATTGGAATGCCTTTCACTATAAGCCAACAGTTTTTCTATTTTCTGCTTAAAATCTTGAGTTTTAATCAACTCTTTCGGTGATATTTTGTCGAACAGAGCTCTGAGCACACACTGAGAGGCCATATAGTGTTTGCTATTTGTGTTCCAAACGACGGCATAGTCTAACAGAGTTAACAACTGGTCTTCGCGTAAATTCAATAGAATTTCATTGATTTCATTCAAACCCTTGGTTTCGATTAAGATCTCCTTAATTATAGACAATGTGCGGAACGGGTGGTCCAATCTTATGGCCAGTTTCAAAGCTTTAGACCATTTCTTCTTTTGAATTAAATTCAATAAATTTTGTTCACTTTGTATCTGATTTTCCTGTTTGACTGCCGTTTCTTCCCTTTCCTCCGCAGTCACATCATTCCATATGATGATCGATGAATCGGATCCACCGGTGATCAGAAGCGTTTCATCCCTGGAGTGGGTCAGAGCCCAGATTTTGTCGTTGTGTGCGTCAATCGTTTTGACGCATTCATTGTTCTTAATGTTCCAGATCTTAAGGTTGCCATCGCTTCCACTCGATATCAATTGCATTCCCCTATCGATGAACACCACTTTCAATACGGAACAGTCGTGTCCTTCAAATGTCTTCAGACAACTATAGTCCACGAGAGCCCATATCTTAATAGTAGTATCCGCTGAAGAAGTCACTAACACCTGATCCACGGGCGAGAACTGCAGACACCAAATGCCTTTGCGATGACCTCTCATCACACCTAATAGGTTGAGGCCATCGACTGACCATATTTTGGCCGTTTTGTCCAGAGAGCCACTGGCTATGAGCTGATCGTTTGGCGAAAGCGCCACCGAATTAATTACCTTTTCGTGAGCTCTTTGGGTGTACTTTGCGGTCAAAGGTATTGAACTGACGTTCGGATCATTTGAATCATTTTTATTAATTCTCCAAACCTTTAAAGTCGTGTCTTCACTACCACTGACTAAGAAGTTGGTCCGGAGGTGGGCCGCGGCTATGGCTGTGACGGAATGGGTGTGACCTGACCCGTGATATTGACAAAAGACTTCACTGAATGAATCCGAAAACTTCCAAATTCTGATCACATTATCCTTTGAACTACTGATTAAAAAATGTGGATCCGATGGAAAGGTGTCCAAAGAGAGGACAATATCTGTGTGTCCTTTCAGTAGACGACAATTCAAAGTCGATAACTCAAACAGTTTTATATTAGGGCTGTTAGTGGCCACTGCTATGTGGCTCTCGTTCGGACCCAAGATCTTGATGTCTAGCACTTCATCGATGTGTCCGACAAACTGCTTGACTGCCGACAAGTCCTCCAATTTGTGGAATAATATATTGTTTTCGTATGAAATGACAACTATTTGTGAAATTTCTTTGCAATAAATTGTTTGAGTTATTAATTGACTATTAATTGATTGGCTCTTCTGTTCTCCAGTTTCTTGTTTGACAGTCAGTAAAGAGTTTTGTTGAGTGTATAAGAGATCTCCGGTTTCGTAGTTCCAGAGCTGAAGTACACCCTTCTCTCCGGCCGTCACAAAGATTGTGTCCTTCAATAGCGAATTGATTACAGAAACACTTCGGCCGTCAATCACTTGAATCGATTCCAATGACTGATTGAATGTATTCATTGAAATCATTAATAAATATTTTGCTTTATTTCTAATATTAAAACATTTTTACCTCAAATACAGGAATCGTACGAATCATCTGATGGTCGGAAGCACTCCAGACGATCACCAGTTTGTCTCGACTGGCAGTCAAGATATGTTGTCTGTCATTAGTGAACTCAATGGCCGTTACTTTACTGCAATGTCCGTCCAGTTTAGTCATGTGTTGGCTTGTGATCAGATCCCAGACATGAACGCTGTAGTCATCGGCCGAACCGTAAATATAATATCTTTGGTCCGAATGTATTGGAGAGAAGAGAACAGAACTGAAGACTCCGTTAGCGCCGCGAAGGTTATGAGTGCAGTAATTGCGGCCAATGTGCCAGACCTTGATTGTAGAGTCTGTGCCCGCCGTCGCCACCAGAGTGTCCGTTGGGTCGAACAGAATAGCAGCGATGGGCCCGACATGAATGGACTTCCAGGTCCTCTGCAGACGCTCTTCAGCCCAAACCCATTGCCGCAAAAGACCGCTTTGATGTCCAATCACTACAGTATTGGAGTCTTTGCTTAACCCAAACGTTATTATATTGTCGTCACTCTAACAGTCAGAACAAGAGTTAACAATAATTATAATTCATTTCCAATACATATCTTAACCACAAACTGACCTCTGATTTAATTTCTTTGACTACTCGGCCATCGCTTACGTTAAGTACTTTCAAGACATCAAAACAAGCGCTGAATATATACTTTGCGTCACAACTGATCTGTTTTTATAAATATTTTCAATTAATTAATTGAAAGCCATTTCAATGAAAGGCCGAATAAATACCTGAATATTATTTCCCGTAAAAAATGATTCAATTTTTGATTTAACGCTAAAACTATTATTTTTTTTTGAGTAAAACTTAAAATTAATTTCAATTCAATTAATAATAATTTCATTTTATTTAACAGACCTTTCTTTGAGTACAAGTTTAGACATTGTTTTGAATTTACAATTGATTTGAATTTAAAAACTATTTACTAATAACTACACGTGTTTTGCATTGCATAACATTGGGATCAATAACGTCGTCAATACTTATGGGAAGAATATTTCAAATTCAGAATATTCTTCAATAATGTAAAGAATCTGAACTGAAATCCAATTTAAAAGCACAGCCTCTGTGCTAATGACCTGTATATTCGTATAGAGTGTACTACATTTGTCCCAGTTACTATATTCGTGCAGTAAGTTTCCTTACAATCCGGGAACATATCGATATATTGATTGAAAGCCTTCTTTTCCAGAGATGCGCAAGGTTTTGACAACACCTTGGCAACATACTCTGGAATTTTTAAGATAAACAGGGTTAGTGTGTGTCTCCTCATTGAAACTCAGGCCTTATTTTGCAAAGCGGGAGGACTACGGTCTATGAGCCAGTTCGCTAATTCGGTAACTCCTAAAATATCCATGATAATTCAAAAATAAGCAATGTGGGCACTAAGCCTGGTCATGACTCATGAGCCAGGAAACACCAAGAATATTTTTAGAAAAATTTATTCCGATTCCATAAGCATTGACAGTCAGGTTCCGCATCTCTGCTACAATGACCTAGTACACTACAGTACACTACAGTACAGTACAGTACAGTAGGAATTGGAACCGATTTTTAATTAAATACTTAAACATTTAATTTATTAATAATTTGAATTCAAAACACACACAAAGTATACAATTTATATATCAGTGAAAATATCATTCAATGTATTGATTGTCAGTTTGTTTGGTCTCTGAATCAGATGTGAGCTAACAATAAGGGCTTTAGAGCTACAGTACAGTACTTGTTATACAACAGTGTCGACTATTGGGTCTAAGGACAGCCCGGATAGGGCTATACTCTGTCGTTAATATTAATTAATTGGAACTTCAATTCGTTGACTCGAATGCCTTCCCATTGCTATCAGCGCTCAAAACAATAATTATTAATAAATAAATAAAATAAACAAATAATTAAACAATTGTTTTAATCCTAAAAATATAATCAAATTCTATACAAATCTAAAAAAATTTAAAATAAATGTCAAAAATATTGTTCAAACGATTGTTCCCAACGATTATGAGCTTAATTGGGCGCTAAATGACTTCAATAGTCGTATAAATGCTAATCAATTGATAACATATTAAATATATTTCTTAACAATATTTGTCAGAAAACAAATGTTTGCTATAATTGTCTGACTTTGACTTCAAAACAGGTGATGAACCCCAACACCAATGGCATGAGTGAAGAGCATTCACTATTCAAAAAACTAATATCACTTTCAAATAGAAATCAGTGTCAAAGAGAGTCAACACAAATGAGTAATAATTGTGTCAATCGGTCGGTCGGACTCATCAGAAAGAAGTGACGCCCGAAAACTTGCGCATCTCTTCGTATGTGATCCAGAACACTAGACTCCAGGGGCCCATTCTGTGGCACAGATACACAAAATTATACAAAATGTTGTGATTGGTACCGATAGCATACCTGATCCAACAGGGAATGAAGCCTTTGTATAGAGAGAAAAAGCCCTCGTTTTGTATGGCTTTGATTAGACAATCGACGGATGACTTGTATAGAATTCCTCTGCCTTTTGAGTCCGTCGGCTGATTCATGACTCGAGTTTTCACCACATCTGCCGGCGTTCCCAAAATGGCGGCGACGAACCCGGAACAGACACTATAAGCATAACAATTATGGTTCCATTGATTTATGTATAGAACAAAGTGTGCCAGAGCTCAGCCCATACCTGGAGAGCGCGTGTGTAAAGTAGTTGTCTTTTAACTTCGTGTGCTTTAGGATCAAGTGCTTTGCCGTGTCATAAGTGGTCAGATCTCCTAAGTTGACGAACGCAGCCCTTTGGACATTAGGCGCCCACCCCTTCCACAGACCTCTAATGCCTCCTTCGGTCATAATTTTGGTGAAGGCGTGTCTGGTGTTGTGGACCCGAGGCTCCAGACCTTGAAGTCGACGCTTTCCCTCCATTTGTATCTGGATTTTAACCAGATCTGCCGGACTGGCCAGGAATTGAGCTGTCATTCCGGCAGCCACTCCACCGACGATGGCCTTCCAGACGGGTATAGTTCCGTCCGAATTCTTGCCTAACATTTCTTCTCTAATATATTCATATAAAGTCATCCGAACTCCAGAATAGACTTCAAAATAATCATAAGTTTTACTTCAGATTGTAATCAATGAGTAATTGAGTGCAAACCAAATCAGATTAAACGACAATTACCTAAATGTCGATATATAGCGGGTGATAATCCCTGCCATAATTTGAAGAATCCTTCCTCACTCACTGCAAACAAGGTTTTTGTTAGACAGCTATTCATTCAAATGTAAGAAAAAGTGTTTTTATAAGATTTGATGCAATTATTGTTAAACTAATGCTAATTAAAAACAAAGAGTGCTTTCAATGCTTTCAATTGGATGACTCGTGTGAATCAATAGCATCGACCCATTTCTATCAAAATTTATTGATATCACTCAGAATTGAGTTCTGTATTACATTACATAGTATTTCGGTTCAACGGGGTGGTGCAAAGATCAAGCTTGTATAGTGAGCCTATAGTGTGCCGGCACAACTATCATAAACCTTTTTCATAAACCTATTGATTATCCCTTCTGTTGAGTGAAAGTATATTTTAGGAACGAATAAATACATTCGTCTCTCAACTGACTATATATATAGAATCGAAACAACTATTTATATAAAGTCTACAAAATATTTGTTCAGTTGAATGAATGATATATTTGATCGAAAAACACAATAAATGATTGTTTGAATCGATAATTGTTTAGGAAATTATAGGAAGGAGTTTAGCCTATCTGTGCTACCGGTATAGTACTTGGTTAATATACAATAGATACTCAATGTTCTATTAATACATTATTTTTAATGACAAATGTTTGTGTTCTTTCTTATCTGAACTAATATTTCATATAAGTTCATGTGAGCCGAACTCATTCATCACTCGATATATTTGAAAAAATATATTCAAATCCTTAGGGAAACTAAACATAAAAATATGCATTCTTTCATTCATCGACTCTTTTAGGATCTGAGCCAACATTAGTCAACACTATTATTAAGTTTTTAATTCAACAAAATTACTAAAAATATGTGAAATTTGATTAAATTAACAAAAGTTTTCTAAATCTGACACCACTTTAAGCATTCAAATATTATAACTTATTCGGGGCTTAATTGAAAATCGATTCTTGAACTACGCGATGAAAAAATAGGTCTGGGATTGAGTCTTATAAACATTAAAATGTAGTTCAGAATCGACTCGAAAAGAGTTGTAATCTTAGCAACGAAACAAAAGTGCATTTTCTGAATGTAATGAAAATATTAAAAATTTACGTCTCATTCAAATCGTGAGATATGCGCGAGAGAGAGAGAGAGAGAGAGAGAGAGAGAGAGAGAGAGAGAGAGAGAGAGAGAGAGAGAGAGAGCACAGTTAGGTTAAATGTGAAAAGGGTAATAAAAATGATGCACTGCTCCATTTCTAAACTAAGTATTCCTTAGACTTCAAAATCTTGTTAATGCATAACAATTGTGAAGACAATGCTTACCGATTCCAATGGCAGTTCCAGCCATTCCCCGGTGAGGTATAATTTTCTGTCCTTTAAAGCCCTCATTATATTGTGTCAGCGCTTTCTCGCCCTGTATTTGCAAACGCCCTGAAGTGTAATCAACAAAAATATTTGGCTCTAAAAAACAAATTCTAATTCTCTGTTCAAACGGTTCTTATAATTACATTTAGTTTTCAAATCAAAACTACTTTTTTAGTGCAGAATATGTTTTATTGATTCTGTTATTACAGCTTTGGTTATACAGAGATGGGATTCAGATCTCATCCATAATAACTGATTGATAATTACATTTGAGGGCAAACTTGTTTGAGCCCAATAATGAATGGGCGACTCAAACATATTTGTATTTAAAGTATTATTTTTAGTCCAATTCGCGTAATTTGAATGCAAATGAGTTAATAATGTTTGGCCTAAATATAGTTTACAGAAGACTTCAAAACTAATGAAATACATATTTCTTGAGTTAAGGGCTCATCGATTGTAAAACGAGTTCCGCTTAAAGGCTAACAATTATATACTTATAGTTAATGTATTCATATTATTATTATTATTATTATTATTATTCACTCAAATAGTTATAAATACTTAACTCTATATAAAAGATGAATAAATTTCGGGCAAAATGTTTATAAATATAATAATTAAAGAAAAAAACTTTTTATCGCTGTATTCGTCAATGCATTCAAAAGAATAGTAATTATGATTACAGTTAATAAACAAATTGATTGTCAATACCTTTAATCAAATCCAAAGGATAGGTAACTGAAAGATAGGAATGAGTTATGGTTTGGATTAGAGATTATCTTAAAATTATTAGTAATTAATTGAATGAATGAATGAATGGATAATTGGATTACTTGTCTCAGCACAAGAGGCGGCTAAGAATGATAGCGTGTATTTGAAAATGAATGTCTCGTTATGTAAATCATTAACGTTTTGCTGGCTTTGACCCAAATTCGTCTCCAATACTATTGATTCGGTTTTGTGTTTCGGTGAAAGAGGTTTAAAACTTTCGCCCAAAACCATTGCTTTACCATTAAGTATGACTCAGGTATTGATTTGATTAGAAATTACTATATTTTGCTCTCAATTGCTCTCAATATTAATCGCATATAAAATCTCGTAATTCAACAGATTTTTAAGTATATTAGACTTTGAATAGACTTTAAAACAATATTACGTTAACCGCAACTCAAATATTGAGCAAATAATAGGATTTTGTGTATAAATACTTAATTAACTAATAAATGATATTTTGTACTAAAAGTACTCAACTATTAATGAAAATACAATTATATAACAAATTATAACGATATGAGAGATTTGTGGCAATACTGGTCACACGAATCCAATCCAATGCAGACTTACATTACGTTAGAGACGAATAACAATATTATATAAGAAATAATTTCATTAATTATAGCTTTGATATAATTGTCAATAAAATTGATTTAAGATTTGGTTTAATCGAAAACAGATTAGGCTTTGACTGACTGTTCATATTATGATTAATAGATAAATAATTAGTTATTATATTATCTTTGAATTCAAGTTAGACTTGAATTGAGTTTAAGACTGAAGTTCAACACAAACCAGAAATAGTTTACATTTAAAGACAGCTTTACTTCTCATTTGTTTTCCTTTTTTCCCAATTTATAAATAAAAACCTTTTCGTCCAATAAATTACGGCTTTTTATAACTTCCTTAAGAATTGAGTTTATATTGAATTTGAATTTGTGTTCATCGCATAGATTGGCTTATTTGCAGCAACTAATTAAACTGGATCTTTATCTAACCTAGATACTCTGATACTCTGATTGACAAACAAGTCTAAGAACTTAAGTAATCATTTAGTTTGACGTTAAACTAGAAATAGAGGAAATTCATGACTATATTGAATATTCATTTTATATAAGCACTCAATTGGACTTAAAGTTAGCTAGAAGTTCACCCAGATCATTTACTCCAGCTCGGCCTGAAGCATCTATATAGTTTTATGGTGAAATTTATTATTTTGGCTTCACTTTTATCCTAGCCATGAGTTGACCTAGCATGCTTATTTCTAGTTTAATTAAATAAAGTTCTTCAGAGAAGATCAGCTTTTGTTGAGTGAACGGGGTCCTTTATAAATATTAATAAATTCAAATTCAAAGTATCTAAAATAGTATTGTTCTAAATGAACAAGGGCGTTCTACTGATGAAGGCTTTACTTGTCTACATTACGAATCGCCCGCTTATGAGAAATAGCGGACAACTATTCAGATTAAAACTACTTATTATTATATTTTAATTCTCATTCAAAAAGAGATAAATTATTAGTTATTTTAAATATTAGGTATTCTTATGTTAAGACTGCGGAAGACTCTATACTCTCTATACTCCAGCCATTGCTTTGATTTTATATTTAAATTATTATAATTTATTTGATTCACGTATTAGTATCGAAACAATTTAGAGTTCAATTATAGATATTAAGTAAATGAGTTTAAGCACAATTAAATCAGAGTTGACTCAAACGGGAACGTTGCTTGATATGTCTGATTTATAGCTTTACCATTGATGAGCAAGGTATTTTAAAGTATTGATGAAAATTATAGCCAAATATAATATGAGTTATTGCAATCAGGTATAGCAGGATAACTTTTAAATGCCATTCATATAGCTTGCTCAATACTGTGTGCAATTACCTTGCTTCAGACTGTCTTCAACTATACTTTCTATTTGGATATCCATTTGAGATAATAGCTTACATAAAATTAACCTTGAAATATTGGTCAATTCACTTCTAATTGACCAGTAGTCAATTTACATTTTAAAACTTAACAATTTAGTTCGGCTCAAATTATGCAGGAATTTGTTAGACATTGTAACAATTGTAAGAATTGTAAGTGCACATTCCGATGCCTGCCCTCTTTGGTCAGGGGTTGTTTCAGATCAAGATGTTTTTCTTTCAATAGTTCTTTAAAAGCGCTCAAAAGTCAAGATAATAAAGTGAGTCATCCTTTTGAGGTATTCATAGGACGACTCCAGTGTAGATCATCTCTACAGTACTGTCTACTGTAACAGTAGAGACTCTGCACAGCTATTGAATGTAAATGCTTGCCGACAGACAGACATTCACAGCATGAATGAGAGTCGGTTGCAATCATAGCGTTCATATCCTCCTATAGATGTCAATACTTTATATTGCAGTCAATTTCATAGATCAAGTATCAGTCGGTGTCATAAAAAACGATTATTAAAATTAAATCCAAACCAATGCTAATATTTGTGAATCAATGCAAACCATATTGAATGGCATACAAACGGGAAAAGCCCTAACACTGTCATTGAGCACGTCATTGATGTATGACATGGAGAGAGAGGGAGAGAGAGAGAGAGAGAGACTCCGACTCCGCCCTAACAGTGTAGAAACGCTACGGATTTCCTAAGAAGTTATTGCTATTAGACTAGAGTTGAAAATCTGAATAAACGCTAAATAAATGTATTTTTAACACAATTTTAATTGAATTGATAATCAATTTTATTCCTTCTCTCATATAATGTAAACTCTTTTCTATTGAATGTCTCACACAATGCATATATAGTTATATTTTAATATTTATTATAATTAATATTTTAGTGAAAATATATAATTATTTTTTATGAATTGATTTCTTGTTTTGAATTTTGTTTTAAAAAACTCAAAGAAAGGATCACTTGTTTAGTGAGTATTTGTTTTCAGTGTTCACTCGCTTTTCACTTCACACCCAATCAAACCATTTATTATAAAAACTCTGTTTTATATAATTGTTTTTTTGGACTTATTTTTTGTTAATTTCCATTATTTCTCATAATTTTAATCGTTTTTTGTCTAAAAATGATTTTTCGTTTCAATGCTTTCTCTCTTTTGATGCCATATATTGACTGACATTGAAGTTGTGTTCAATAAAATCAGTTCAAAGAAATCGTTTGAAACACTGTTCGACTGATTGTCCGATAATTGCATTCAATATATCTCTGAAACCTATGGAAGCGATAGCTAAGCATGACTTCAACGCCACCGCTGACGACGAGCTCAGCTTCAGGAGGGGTGAAGTCCTTAAGGTATGTGTGCCCTCCACTACCCAATACCCCTTTCCTTCACTCCATTTCCTTAGTTTGCATTTGTTTCCCATATTTAACCAATCGATTGATTCATATGTTTGAAAATGCATTGATTTTCTCAATCTTTGGTTCAGGTCTTGAATATGGAAGACGACACCAATTGGTTCCGCGCAGAGCTCGACGGCCGGGAAGGGCTCATTCCAAGCAATTATATCGAAATGAAAAAACACGAGTATTTTGTTTTGCTTTGCTTTCTATTCATTCGTTTTGTCATTCAATTCAATAGTTTTCATATTTGAGACAAATATATAGAAAATTAATTATTAATGAATGAGTTGAGCACTAAATCTCAATGACTTGTCTATTGTCTCTTCAGTTGGTACTACGGGCGCATCACCCGAGCAGATGCCGAGAAGCTGTTACTGAACAAGCACGAGGGTGCTTTCCTTATTAGGGTCAGCGAGAGCTCTCCCGGAGACTTCTCTCTGTCCGTCAAGTAATGCTATTTCTATTATATCTCATAATCTCTGCAATTATTGCAAATATTTTTAAATATAATCAACTGTTTGTACCGCCCGTTCGGACGTATAGGTGCGGAGATGGTGTCCAACACTTCAAAGTCCTTCGCGACACAACCGGAAAGTTCTTCTTATGGGTCGTTAAATTCAATTCCCTCAACGAATTGGTCGAATACCATAGGTCTGCGTCAGTGAGTCGTTCCCAAGACATTAAGCTGAAGGACATGCATCCCGAAGAAGTAAGTGCGCCGGCCAGTCCCTCTCTTACTGTCTCTGCTCTCACTTAACCGCTTTAACTGAGCATTGGTTAGGCTTTCATACATTTGGCTCACATTCTGACTCAATCCGACTGACATATGACTAAACTCTACTTTAGTTGGATTTATATAATTATAATAACATTTCATTCGATTAGAGATAGAAATTGAGTTCTAATTAATTAATAAATAATTTTTATCTTTTATTTTACAAAATACTAATCAATTAATTAATTGATTTAACAGTCATTTTATATAATGTTATTTATTATCGTTTAATATCTATTAACTTAAAAAATTTTAATATAAATAATGATTTTTTTCAATAAAACAAACTATGATTTGATTCTCACTTAAAGTTCACTCAATTTTCTCATTCATTCTATTAATTGCTTTAATTCTGTTCTTTGTTTTTGCGAATTCTCTTAATTTCTAAACTTATTATTCATTCATTCATTCAATGATTATATTTATGAATACGTATTGAAAAGCATTGAAAGAAAAATAATTTTGATTTCCGATTAGTTTTTGGTTCAAGCGATGTATGATTTCCAACCGCAAGAATCGGGAGAATTAGAGTTCAGACGCGGAGATATAATTACAGTAATTGATCGCTCGGACCAGAACTGGTGGGAGGGAGAGATCGGCTCCAGAAGAGGATATTTTCCGGCCACTTATGCTCTGCCATATCACGCATGAGTCGCAAAATCGCATTAATTGTCACAATATTTGTTCAAATTTAATGATTATATATATTAAGCAAAATCTAATCGTCTTATGACTACTAAAGAGTGAATTGAATTTCCAATCATTTAATCGTTTATTAATTGATATTCAATTCAATCAAAGTTATGCCTCATTTCGATACTAAGACAGAGATTAATACGACCTTAAGTTCTATCGCTTTCTCTACCAAACTATTGGCAAAAACACTATTAAAACAAACAAATTGTGTAAAACATGTAAATTAAAGTCGTTTTCTGTGGAAATATAGCATTTTTATAGCCAAACAAATTCTATTCAATTTCTATCTTTAGTTTACATTTTTAAACGCTTTTTGAACTCAAATCTGAAAAAAATGAACGAAATCTGAAAACATTTATTATATTTTATTTTTAATTGTTTTGTAGATATAATCAAAAATTCGTTAATCTTTTCATTATATTCTCTTTTGTTCGCTATATTGAGAATTTCATAATAAAGATCACCTTTCAATCGAATCATCGGTTTTACATATTTTGATCATTTATTTACAAATTTATTCCAATAATTGCAAAGAATATACACTTTATTAGTATTTTATTGGAATTTAATTTCTTTTTCTGAAAATATTGAGAAATCTATGAATTTTTTTGATTTTTCTATTGATATTCAATGAGTAATGAATTGACAATTTGTAGCAAAACTTTAATGCGATTCTGATTCAGGTAAGCATTACATGAAAGGATCCATACTGTGCCTACTGTCCATACTGTCCAGGGACAATTATAAGAGATCAATAAGACAACTAATGGCTATTTGCGATCGATTAATGACCTTTCGACTAATGAGAGTCATAACTAGAGTTCGGATCAATTTTTATATACGCTCTCAAATCAGTGAAGAATTTGTTGTCTTTCGAGTGTAAGTCAAAGAAAATACTCAATACTTAAGCGATTTAACAATTAATGGTTGTATTTGAGAGAATCGTATCGAGAATGCAATTTAGGTCTAAAGTTATTCCGACTAAATATTGCCCTGACCTGTCTTATAAGTTATAATATGTGTACAGCTGTACAGCTTCTCTCGAGAACATGTTCTGGGTGTCATATTCACCAGAAGTAACTTGTTCAGTTAAGTGAAAATTGTTCAACATTTATCAATTACTCCATTATTGTGAAAATCGTTTGAAAATAAATTCATTAAAATAGAATATGAAGGACCAAGGTTATTCGAAAGTATACTGTAGTCTCATTAAAACAACAAATGCCCTTAACCTGGAATTTATTAGACGTTAATTCACACTATTCTTACGATTATTTCTACAGATTCTGATTCTGTATATTATTGTCAATTCGTTTCTGTGACACAGAATGTATTGAAAGCCAATAGAGAATAATAAGTTACTTAAGCCTTCAGATTCCTTGTGTCTACTTTAATATCAAGGTGAAAATCCAATTGACGGCTTCAAAATTTTTATTTATTTTTACGTAAATATTAAAATGCTATGAAATAGTGCTCAACATATCTGTCGATCGACGTAAGCCATGGCATGTCCTGAAGATAGCGATGGCTTAAGAATTTTTATGAACAGATTTTATTCTGAATTCTAATGCGAGCTAATAATGATGACCTCTTCCGAGTCATTTACCTATTTTCGTGGTTCTCTTTTACCCACTATTAACAAAGCATCCATGTATTTGATAAGTTTGAACAAAATATCAAAAATAAAAATATAGTAAAAAAGGATTTTAATTGAGAATCAATTCCTCAATACTGTGTGAAAAGTATTACAGTTTAATAAATCTGTTGTTGAGTTTAGTAAATAATGTTTTTCACTCTAAATAAAGTTCTTTTGTGTAGAGAATAGCATACAATAGAGTCCATTCATTATATGAGGTAATATAGAAAATATATATTTTCTCAAATAAAATCATAAATCTTTAAATTTTATGACTTTTCAGGAATGAAATTCTTTAAAAGACATTTATTACAAATAGTTTGTTAATAATAAACAAAACTTTTCTCTATTAAATCGGTTGATAAATAAGATTTTAATTAAATTACTCTAATATTTATGGAAAAAGAAGAAAAAAATTTATCCGAAATTAATTAGGAAGAAAAAGCATCCGAGTAGAGTATCGTATAGTATAGTAATCTTACCAATGCTAAATATTGCTTCAATTTATTATAATTAATAACTTTTTAATTCATTAGTTGACACAAAAAATTTCAATGAAGTAATGATAAGATTTATCAGAATATTCGCTCTCATATATGGAATGAAAGCGTTTAGGATTGAGCCTGGGTAAAGAATAAATTGATGGAAAAGACTAATTTGTTTGTCTGCCATATTCTCCGGAGTCTCTATACAAATATTGATAGACTAACAATATCTTCGTTATTCTTCACTCCTATTTCATAAGCATTTATACGATTTGTTTAGCGTTTAAATCATTTCATCTGAACTGAACTAATATAAGAATATCGATAGCATTGCCTGAATATCATATCGCAAACAGCACTGACTGTGAGATATAGAGCAGTCTATACTATAATAGAGTTTATTATTTTGGTGAGAGCCTGAAGATGGAAGTTGAGAGTCGAGTGAAAAATCGGAACATTATATGATATCTGTTATCCATTTTATTAGTACTTCTCCTATAAATTGATTTAATTAATAAGATTAGAGACCATTAGAGCTGAGTTACCTCAATGTAGATTAGCGTCATTTAGAGCACTAATTGACATATTCTGAACGACTTCTAATTTATTCACTTTTTATTTCTCGTTAGAAGAAAGAAAAAATGCTTAAAATCCGATTCTGTAAACTAAGGGCTTATACTTGTAGGCGATGTCGAGAAAAGCAGCGATTCTGGAGTTCTGCGCACTTTTGCCTTCGCTTTTGCAATCTATTTGAGCGAAAAAATTATTATTATTATAGATAGCGATTCCAATAGTACCAGTCGGCCGCTGGCATCGACTGTTCTGCGTCCAGGAATAGTCAGCACAAACTCATTTAAGTTATTAAAGTTTTTGTTTTCTGTACAATATGTGGTCGAAAATGAACTAAAAAATTATGTTTAACTTTAGTAACGCATTGATTGGAATATTTGATATAAATGTGAATAAAAGAGTGTTTTCTCAAAGCTTTCGTCTTTTTTCACAAGTTTTCTCGAATTCATGTCAAACACATTTGAAATTCTTATCAAAATATTTAAATTGTTTTAATTCTATATCTGATTGACTGACAATCAAATGTTAATTAAATTATTAATAGTTTTATAGTCTGTTCAATAGAATTATGTTTTTCGTATTGATTAGGAAAGTGTTTTCAAATAGATTTTCTTTTTTTACTAATTATGTAAAGAATCCGTGGATTGTATGTCATATTGTAGTGAATTATCAGTAAATCAGATCTGAAGAGACGCCACATTCCAGTGATCACATAGGGCTGTCTCAGGTCATGTTCAGACCGAAAGGCCGCAACCATAACGAAGAGACTGCCATTGAGTTGGGCTGTATCTCCAACCTCAGTGATACAGACATCGATAAAATTGGAGGTTTGCTTAAAACTCTTTAATCGTTTGAATTTATCGACAACTAATTTATCATCAAGCTCAGTTGTTTGTATTGAATAAAAGTCGGAACACTCTGACCATTCATTTCTCTGTTATTCAATAAATCCTAAACTTTATATAAAAAGCGATTCTATCTCTAAGTCTGCTTTGCTTTGAACTACTTGTGGAAAGTGTATGAATCGATTTGAGTTCTTATCTGTCGAATAGCTCTCCAATATATGAGAATGGCTTCAAAAGTAGATTTTAGAGCCGAGTAATTAAAATTCCAAAATCGCATAAATAAACAAATCTAAAGATAGATCAGAATATTTTTCATGCATTCAGTTTTGCAGAATTTATTTCTATAATCAAATCAATATTACCAATGGCTGAACTTTTGAAAATTACTGTACAGGGCTAATTGAATAAAATTATTCAATTTCAAACTTTTGATTTAATAAAGCGGTAATTTTTAAACATTTAAATATAATTTCGTTAAATAAATAAATTTAATTAATTATTTGAAACACAAATTAAGACTAAACTAATATATAGTTTAAATGAATCCGAATTAATATGCGATTGACGTTATCAGTGATAAGCTATCAGCTCTCGCCCATTGCATCTTTGATACAATAGATAGGAGCCAGATAGGAGCCTGGTGCGTTACCACGACATTCATTACTACAACAACACGTAATCATTAAAACCAATTCTTTTCATATATTAAGAAACATTATATTTGGATAAAATCTAATCCAAATATTAATACACCTTTAGTACTATTATGGTCTGTGCAGGATGAATTTAACTGTAAACTGTATCCTGCTAAATATTTATATATATTCCAAGTGATTTTGTTAACAGATGCGATATACAGGCATTTGTCCTAGTATAATATTAGTCATTAGGACAGAGTTTTGTTGGATTTTTTTTTTGAATATTTATGAAAAAAAAGCAAAAACTATAAAGTCTTTACATTTGTTTCAATATATAATTATAATACAAATACAATACAAATCTTAATCTTCTTATACTAGTATTTGGTTTAGAGTACAGTATTTGAAGAATTCCCTGATCTTATCGGATATAAAATATCTTTTCAAATTCTAAAAATTTGAATCAAATAATCGGAACTACCATACTTTTGGTCCATTTGGTTCCATATATCAGAGATAGGCAATAGGGGGTCCGAGGAGGGGGGACACATTTAATAATGGAAAAAACAGTTCACTGAAATCTGGTTATACTGTTCAAATTAAAAAAAAGTTAAAACAAGGTTGATACAGTATTAATTTACTCCGCTTGGTAGAATTTTGTTTTGCATCGAATAAAAATTTTAAGAATACAACAAATAAATCAATTTATAATAGGGGAGCCGGGATCCCCAGACAAAACTATATATATATATAAATTCACTTTCCTCTTTGTTATCAAGGCTGGGTTAAAATTTATTTTCGTAAAAATTTTTGTTACAATAAAAATAGTTATTTCGACTCTATTATAGCATGGTGAAAATGTTAACAGTGCGATTTTACACGGGTTTGAACGTTATATGGCATTTTAAGCACGTTTTATCTGATGCCATTTATCCCTACCTCGACCCTCCAAAATTAGTGGCTGCCCCCTACGGTCGGACCCATTGCCTATCTCTGTCATATATTTAAAGCTTAGAAATAGATTTTGTCGAAATGCTACTAAATATTCAGTAGTTTAGGAGATATTGCCGTTGAAAGTGAATTGAATCAACTGATAGTAGAAATGTAGCCGTATTTGCATTACTCGAAAGTCATGTTATTTGAATGAATTCAATAATGAATATATCAATCATTGAATCAAAAATCAATATTCTCTTACATTACACACGAAAATGGATTCAATTAAAAAAGAAAATTAGTGTTAATTTGAGATTATTTAATATGAATTAACATATTTTTATACCATTTATTATTCTGAAAAATAATGTAGAATGAACTTTTAATGATTATTAATCATGGTATTATCTAGTTAGCTCATCGGGTATACAGAGAAACTATCAACTTATTCAAGATATGGTCAGTTATAGTGATATAAACAAAAAAATTATTATAAATATTTTTAGAAATCCATTAAAGCGATCAATAAATTATTGATAAAAGATTATTAGAGGTGATTGCTAAGTATCTCGCCTATAATTATCTAGTCTATTTGTAGCAGTGAGTTTTCCAATAAAAATTAACAGTAATTGGTCAAGGATATAGGGTTGGGCAGATTAAATCTATGGTTTTAATTAATATCAGGAATTGTCTTAAGTTTAGCAAAAATTCTGTATCAAAGCTAACCAATATTTTTGGCCAAGTACATTATTCTCACAATTTATCGACAGTCATTCAACAGCTTGATCATATTTGAATACATGAATGACTTTCTTTCTACAATTTAATGAGAGTTCAAATTAATTAAAATTTGATTTCATTCGAAGCAAAATCTTTAGTCTTTTTAAATATTTAGAACAAGTCTTCAAAACTAAAAGGGGTTTACTATTAATATAAGTCTAAAGACTAACTCTATATTAGTATTGATTAAACGAATTAAACCTCATTTCAAGCGAATATTTTTCTTCTGTAGTCAATAGAGTGGAATAAATCAGATATTTATTTAAATAATTTCGAGTAAATTAAAGGAAATAATAATAAAAAGTTTTAAATGAAATGAATTTTTGACTTTTGATTGAATAGAATCGACTTATACTTGGAATTCAAATGAAGAGACGGAAGAAGTGGAGCAAAAAGACGAGAGAAGTGCGCCTAAGGAGGCAAAGAAGGCAAAGGAGAGTAGGCTTTA
The DNA here is from genome assembly GCA_034693305.1 of Eueremaeus valkanovi. NCBI lineage: Eukaryota > Metazoa > Arthropoda > Arachnida > Sarcoptiformes > Eremaeidae > Eueremaeus > Eueremaeus valkanovi. Next base: position 22,622 of record JAQIWA010000081.1, on the reverse strand, counting down.
TAAACGTTCATCAATTGTTAGTGCGGATGAAAATAGTTCGTTGAGTCAGTTTGAAAGACATATACCAATACCGGCCAACAGTGAGACAACTCATCGAAATTCTCCGCCAAATGTCAGCAATGAAGAGCTGCCATACTCTGCATATATGCCCATTGCTCTGCATTGTTTGCACCAGACATCAGCGCCGAGGAGCTGGTGCTTAAGAATGATTTCTAATCCATATCCTTTTCATAAAACTTTATGAATGATGACTATAATGGTATGTCTTGTTCTCTCAATTATTCTCATCATTTCCTTGACTGCAATAAAAGACATAACGAGAGGAAAAACTAAAATATTTCAAACATTGAATTGAAAAATATTGCGCACAAAAAATGCTGAATAAATTATTTAACCCGTGATCTATAAGAACCTGAGCTAAACATTTTCTGGCTATTATTCGTATTCATAGAGGCATAAAAACAGATATGAATATATGGTTATAATAGTAATAGTAATAATAGTAAAGAGTATTCAATATTCAATATACAAAGTAAAGAGTAGTGAGTATTGAAATGCGCCGAAAGACATGCCATTAGGAAAGCATTTATACACTATATATCCGATGGCTATTACAGTAGTTTATCAATTGACGACTTATTAAAAAGCATCTGTGCCAATATGCTCATACAGTATATGTATGTTCATATGTTTAGGTAAATCACTTTTAAGAACTGCTCCCAAATCTACAGATGGCAAACACAAGTGATCCGAACAGTGACACAGTCTGTGTCATGTCTTCTCCAATCAGATAACTGTATTTCAATATGGTTTTCACTTGCACTGTCTGTGCCATCAATTTTAACCTTTTTAAGTAAATATGACTCTTAAGAGCTAACTCTCTCTACTATTATCTTTGCTCTACTCTGTTCTCGACTGTACTGTAGAGTCAACGACATAGCAGCTGAAACTTATCGCACAAAGTCTTGTCGTTTGTCGCTTACAACTCATAAATGACATAAATTTTATTTTAATTTTTCTTTCATTATATCATTCAAAGCAAATATGAAATCTCGAAAAATTGCTTTTCGCTCATCAGCTCTTGTTTTGAATTCCTATGCAATCATGTGATTCATTTCAGAATAGCTCTCTCTCTCTCTCTCTCTCTCTCTCTCTCTCTCTCTCTCTCTCTCTCTCTCTTTCTCTCTCTCTCCTTGTTCATTTCACTACTAATTCTTGGAAAACATCGGAACAGAAAACAAAGTTTTATTTTAATAACATAAGACATATAAGCATTAATCGAATAGTACTGTAGTCTAAGAGAAATAGAGAGCAGAAAAATTGAAGCAAAAAAGACATCGATTGGATTCACTGTTTGCTTATATTCAATATAAGTCTGAATTCAGAAAGTTATACAAAATACTTATGTAAATGCATTGATATTATAATATTGATGTGCTTTCAAATCAAGAGTAAATATGAGAATATTTATTGAAGTCTACAATAACTTATACCTCGTATGCCGTTCTGTTCGTATGCCTAAAGTGAATATTAGTTTTTATTATTGATATAATCGATACTAATATTACAATAAATAGGGAAAAGGTTTTAATTTGTTCTTTTTATTACTTATCAGTTATCACTGATTAATAGATTGGAGTTTCAATTAAGGTCCTTGCTGCTATTATTTATTTTGATTACTTGTTAATCCAATCGAATACCTGAATCTGAATCAACTGATGTCTTAATTGATATTAATCGCTAATCAGCTTTAGTTAACTATTCAATGGATTCTGTATTTAACTAAAAGCTCATTAGAAAGTGTAGTCAATGTGTAGTCAATGTGTTTATGTGTTTCTGTCGTTTATCGCTTTCAACAAAACTGTTTTACACAATGCTCTTCAAAACGGATTTTCTACTTAGTTATGGCGTTCATAACCAGCAATCAAATTAAGTCATTGCAAATGCAGAGACGAACAAATGCCAGCCATGTTAGTAGAGGGCAATTTTCTGTCAGATCCTCCATCCAGTCAGTTTTAGAACTTGTTCAATTTTTTGGTTAGATTGAGAGCCAATTATATTCAATCATTTATTGTTGGAACAGAATTGCATTAATTTTCAACTCAGTTTCCATAGAAGTATTTAGTTTTGCCAAGGGAATAATATTTTATAACTAATCTACCATGTCCATTTTATGGCTCATTTTGTGGATCTTAAAGGTTTCCATCAAATAATAAAAGAGCCAGAAGAGCAAGATGAGCAAGATCAAGTGAATTAAGATGGATCCTTTAGTGGGCATCTCTGCACTAATTGCAATCTCTGTGCTCTACAATGAGCTAAGTATGCGATGTAGTGCTGATTAAACATATTTCAGGTCTTCTTTAAGCCTTGAATTTTTACAATCATTACATACGGTTAGAGAGTTTTGTTCATTATATTAATATTCAATATTTGCCTCAAAACCAATTGTTAACTCGTTTAGATATAAGCGCCTAAAAGTCAAGCAATTCGATTACCAGTAATTTATGAGCATTTTTGCTAATATTCTCTATAGATATATAAATAGAGAGTATATATAATATATTTGAAAACATTATAATTGTTTCCATTTGGGAATAAATGTCATTTTCGCTGATCTATTGTAGTAATAGACGAACTGTTAGTCTCAATGCATTCAATACCTAAATAAAGAATTTGTCAAAAGAACAAGAATTCGGATTAAATTGTTTTAAGTTTTAAAGTCTATAATTAAATGAGTCGAACAATTGTATTGTATTTTTCTTTCACATCACTGAGTATTAAGTTTAAACTATTGAAGCCAATGAATCCATTGCCAATCCAATCCAATCCTATCTGGATACTTTTGTCAATGTTCTGCTTTGCTTTAATCTGCGAAAGAGTGTATGTTTTCACACGAGACGATCTCGAGTTCATTACTTACTATTTTCTTTATGGCATTTAACAAGTATTTTGTTCGCTATTAACTCCCTTTCCATCAGTTATTATATTATATAAGAGACTCATTAGAAACTGCACAGACTCTACAGTACTGACTCTACAACTTTAAAAGTACCTGAAAATTAAGTAATCCTATTTATTCAATACTAATGGGGTGTCCAAGTGAGGCAACAGTATATAAAACAGAAGATTTCATCGGCTCTGATATTATACAGTATATCCCTATTAATGAAAATAGAGAAACAGTTTAATTAATATTTTTTAAAGAGTTAATAGAATTAATTTTATTACTAATCAGAATAAATTTGATTAAAACTAATTAAAAGAGAATTCAAAAGCAGTTGAATGCAGTTAAGAGCAGACCAGCAATACCTTGATATGAATCAAACTACTTATGAGAAAGAAATCTTTTGTTTGACATTCAACTAAATAATATGTATTAAATAATTTATAAATCTTATCTCAGCCACAGTTTAAGCCTGAATGCCGTAGACATCATAGAGAGAAAGAGTCGACTATATAGTCATTCATTCACTCTTTTGTTTGTTTTTCTTTGAGAGTAAACCAGAATTTCTTTTTATAGTTCAAAAATATTTTTTAATTAAACAAAATATTTTATATTATAATAAGAAATGTCCGAATTTTATTTAGACTACTGTTTAAAATATCAGTGACGGGTAAAAAGTTTATAAACAAAATCAGTTTGAATCAAATCAGCAAGATATATAAAAATACATGGCTTCAAGATTTTTCACACGAATTTAAAATTGTACTGAAAAACATTTTTTTTTGTCAAATCAGACTGAGTTCTGTCAATTCGATTATATTGAACTGAATTCTGTCAGTTTAGATAAAAGTCAGCCTTTCCTACATTTTGATCGGTTTTGATCAATATCATCAACTGTACACTGAGTTTGATCAAGATTAAATGAATATACATGTAAGTGAAATAAGTGTTAATTAAAATAAATTCAGAAAAAATTCAATAAAAGTATTGGCTTTCCTGTAAAGCAAGCACTGCTAGAAAGGAGTGCATTAAACCGATTCAGACATAGAGTATATTATAATTTATAATAAGAATATAGGATTTGAAATTCAGATTCTACTCATGAATTTTCACTATAAATTCATATACGCTATGAGTTTTGAATTTTTGAAATTTTTAATCGCAGAGCAATTTAATGAGAAATTGTTGACCCATTTCACGGAATTCCGTATTTATATCACAACACAATTGAAGCCGACCTGAGCTGAACTGACAGCAATTTATGGGACTTTATGGGAAACGGGTCTTTTTGACTCTCGTTCTAAAAACGTAAAAACCGAATTTTTGATCAAGAACTTTATTGATAATCTGATATTTTTTGTATTCGAGACCATTTCATAAAATCAATCCGAGTGTACAGTATTTCGCATACACTGTGTCATTGATGTGAAGCTTACGTCTGGTTGAGTAGAAAACCTATAATTAATAAAATTAACATTAAATTACACTTATTTTAATCGTTTACTTGACTTTACAAATAAGAATTAGTTTTCCTTTTGTTGTTTAATCGATATATTCGTTGTTTTGAGGCATTGGATGAGAAAGCCTTACATTCACTTACATTGGGTTTAAATACAATTGCATTCGGACTACAACTCACAAATCGATTTTCAATTGCATTGATGAACGCCTCCTTTCAGATGGCATTCAATCACCCAGAGGTACTTGCTGGACCCCGAAACTACCTGATCTGGTTTCCGTCTCAACTCCTTTTCATGTCTGTGTTGTAGTATTGAATAATTGGCGACCAGTAGTCGACTACAAGTCCAGTAGTAAAGCACTAGTTTTGGGATAAAATATTGCTTTCATTCGTATATTTTATTGTAATAAATAGTTTTGAAGCACAAAAAGTAACATTAATAATGATTATGAGAGACATGGAGTGAATCGACAGACACTATTCAGTGAAATCACTTAATTATCATAATATAAATATTTATTTGTCATTCTTTCCTATTCTTATAATAATCGATAAGACACTGTCAACTCATATTCACTGCTATTTTATGACAAATCTAATGAAATTTATTGCTTTCTATTTATTTGATGACATTTTTTGATTTTTATGTAAAATAATATTATTTTTGTTTTGATTTCAATTATTTTTCATCGCATTTGTTAACGAAATAATAGAGCTCTTCATAAAACATGAAATTAAATACTCAGAAGTATTTATATTCTGGGCTCTAATTCTATTAGTGCACACTTTATTTAATTTGGTTGCAGCTCATTGTAAATCAATGGAGGGGTGGCCACACACTCACACCATTCACATTCATCTTAAAATTTGCAATTTTCCAAGTGATAAAATTGTGCTCCACATCATATTAAAACTATGTGAAGACTCACTACTAATTATAACCGAATGAAGTGAGATCTTCTAAAGTTCTCCTTGAAATTGATAAAGTTCATATTTCCAGAAAAGGGCAGAAAATTTGATCTGCTCCTAAACTTTGTTCAATGAATTTGCCTGTTTAGATTTCAATCTATGAAGCTTATAACTTAGTCCTAAAAACCAGTTGTCAATCTTAACTAGCCTGGTCACTTCACATATGCTGTAGAATACTTGATGCAATTGGAAGTCAACAAAACTAATTCCTAAAAGAATTACAATAATTGCGAAATTTGTTCATATATTTCAATCCAATTAACTCTCAATTTAATGCTGATTTCAATATCAATAATCTGAATATTTTTAATAATTAGTTTCAAATTATCAATAATTGTACAAATATTATGAGAAATCAAGACTATGTATATTTGTTAACAAAAGAATGAAAAAAGATTTCTTGCATTCATTCGTTACAATATAATGGTTTTACATGTATTACTGTAACACCAAAATGAAAATCATGTTTATCTGTATAACGTTGAAAAGTATGAAAAAGTATGAGAAAAAATATTATTGTGATAACAAAGAGTAAAAATTGAACAGTTATGCTGTTAGGCATTGGAGTGTCTTATGAAGCAAAGATTACGTGATTTTCGGAAAAAAATTGTGACAATTGATGTGAATTGATTGATAAACATTTTTTCCTAAGAATTAACTTTCAATTTTGAAATATTATTTTTGTAAGTTATAGCAAAATAATTTTTAAAATAAATACATGAGCTAGGTCATCCTTTTATAAATTTATAATGTTGTTCATGTGACGTTTTCTATAGATGCCTAACACTACAGTAACTATGTAATTTTTGTCACAAAATTGCAAAGTGTCAATTTGACAAATATATGAATATTAAGCCACATCTGTTGCAAACCTTAGAATATATGAAATTCACAAGAAATTCCATTGAATTCACCTAAGCTCAAAATTGAAAGCGTCTCTGTTATGCACCCATACTAGTATTCCCTGATGCATTCGCAAAATTAATATTTGAGAAAGAATTGAAGGCCCCATATGTTGGCTCCCCGGCCTTACCTATGATTACCTCCGTAGTACTGGTCTGATAGAGAAAGCAATACTTTTCAATGTTTTCATTTCAGTGAAATCCTTTCAAAAGCAAAGATAAAGTGCTTGAATGGCCAGATGTGGACACTTTAGCCCATTTATTATTATTATATTTTTGCGCTTTCAATAGACAACTTATAGGCACACAATTCGGGAGAGTATTAGACAATACTTGGGTTGCATTAGTGAAGCCATCGATTCTAAGATAGTAGAGATACACTCCTTTGCCAATAAGAACCTATACTATTATTAAAGTGATAATCATTTTGAGTTCATTTAAAAAATAGTACTTTAAATATCCGTCATTTCCCCCGACGTGTTGGAGGAGAACATAAAACATAATTCAATTTCTTATTATATCAGTTATTGTATGAAAAGTTATTTAACAACAGAAATATGAGTAACTCATACCTGAGAACTAACACATTCTTTTGATTCGCCCATTCATTCTATCCCTTCTCTATATGACTCCGATTTCTGATAAGACTTTTGCTGTAAATCTTTTTAATGATTTTTGTCCAAAAGAATCGGTGTATTTGTGGAAACGGCTATTATTCAACTCACAAATCTGAACACGTATTCGCAAAACAAGTCAAACCTGTGTTTAGACATATTTCTCATCGTCTGAATGAACAGAACAATTATGTGAAGCCAAAGAATATTCACAATTAGATTAAGTTCAGAGATACCTGTATAATGGCTTATAAATTGTTTGAATGCAATCTCTTGAGACTCAGCCGAATAGAATCGTAACATAATCTGTATATACTCTACGCAACTATTATATCAAACAATTTTTTAATTTTTTTTTCTTTACCCAATAATGCTTTATCTGAGACCCACCCCATCGGACCACAGATGTCCAGATCAGTTATGTGTTCGATCAGTTCGATCAAAGGAAATGTCCGAAACAGTGGTCGGCAAATGAAAGGGGTAACTCTTATTAAGCTGGTTCCTCTTAAATTGCAATTGACCAGTTTGAAAACTTAGAAGAATCTGATCCGACTCACGCTTTACTGATATGTTTGCACGAAATTTCGAGTTCATTATCTGAAATATGACCAAACATTATAAGAATCATTAATTATAACAAATTTGAAATATTTTAAAATATTATTTATTTAAATGTTAAGCAAAGCTATTGATATAAAGCAATGACAAGTGTGTGAGCGCTGACGAAAATAACTGAATAGTGAGTTATAAATATTTTTATACGTCTTATTTAGACCCTGAATGTCATCTCAATTCTCAGTTTATTCTCAATCAACGAAAAGCAGGTTTTGTCGAACTGTTTAGTCGAAAGATTGGAAATGGATTGAATCCATCAAACTTTCACGACATACACGAAATTCCTGATAACCCCAAGACTTGTAGCCATCAGTTCTTCTTTAATGAATGACTCAATAAAAAAGCGAAAGTTTTATAAAATTTAAAATTTATTCAAAATCTCTGTTCAAATCGATTCTGAATCACAATGTAATCGATTCTAAAATCAAATTCACAAATAATATCAATCGATTTATTTTACATTTTGCGGCAAATTCGAGGAAATCTTTATTTCCATTTACAGGAAGTAATTTTTGTATGCTTTGAAATAAATGTGTTTTTCTATTAAAATAAAAGTAAAGTATAATTGAATTATACGTAAAATTCTTTAATAATTAAAATACTTATTGATTAGTGACTACAGTATATGTGTGTATAAGTATAGTATACAGAAAGAACTACAGCACAGAATATGCCTACGCTTTTTGCAACTGTAAAGATGACCAGGGATTAGGAAAACTGTTTCAACTGACTAAAACTGTTCTGTATATTGAATACAAACAATCATTTTATCATTAATTATGATAAAAGCATTGCTTTATTTAAAATATTTTGTTTTGATTTAATCTTTTTGAATGGCATTGAGTTTGGAGTCGAACTCAATTATACGGACAAAACAGAGAATTTTTTAAATCATACTACAGATTGAGCAAACCTGGATTTAATAGCTTTAAGATATGTTTTAAATTCTGTTTTACAGACGACTAAACACTTATCGAATTTTATAAAACATTTGTTTTATTAAATTTTGCGATATTTTGACCCAAAATCTGATCGAATGCTTCCGATATTACACAACAATAATATCAATACATTCAACAAACAGTCGAAATGTTTGAGATATTTATAGATTTTATGTTTTATTCATATTTGTCACAATTCTTCGCTCAAGCATTATATTTTGAACTAACTGTTAATTAATATGTTCACAATCTTCATCAGTTAAAAAAAAAGATTATTATATAAACTTTATAATAATTTTGCTTGCTCGTATATTGTAAATAGAAAAAGAACTAGGGGCAGGGTCGATTTTGTATCAATTTATAGCTAACAAAATCAAATTATTATTATATTATTTTTCTAATTAAAAAATATTAAAAAGATATAAAACGATAATATATTTAATATTTAATTAAAATATATTTTTGTTTTATATAATTTCAAAGTTTTTTAAATAATAGCATTTGCTTCACATCGAGAAACGTAATAAAAGTATAATTCGGCGAAAGATGAGTCAAGTGGATGATGTGATGAGACGTGACATTCAATATTAAAGACTGTTTAAAATCTATAAAACACTAATTGTTAGTCAAATAGTGCTTAAAATTAAATTATAATTTTCTCTCAAATATTCACAAAAAATGGTTTCATTTATATAATGATAAGAAACGATGGAAACAAATACTGAAAAGAATTGACTAATTTGTAAATATGTGCTCAACTGTGTTAACTCAAATCTGGCTTATTCAGGGACAGCCAGGTTCGGTTAGGATAAAGTTAAGGGATAGCATAAAATTGTTCAAATTTTCTGAAAAAAAATTTTAGATGACTTAGTGTCAGGTTCAATTTTCACACAGAATCAACCGAAAGAGTTGACTCTATCAGTCTTCAGGGTTATTTTGCAGATTTTATTATCTTAAACCCCCTTGTTCAGCCCCAAACTTATTATTCATGAAATACAATCATCTAATAAATCAGTGCTTATTGTTGTCGATTGGGATAAATACTGAACTAATTGTATACAAACAGATAGTATGAGATATAACGTTAAGTCTATTTAATTTATAGCGAAAATACTGGACTTTATTTGATTTTGTGACCCAAATGCGTGAATTTCATTTCATTTCGATAAATATCACATAAATATTGATCCAATAAAAACAAATACTGTCGACAACACTGTTTCACGCAATCAAAGCGACAAAATATAATAAATCAGTTTCAGAGAAAACATTCATTCCCTCACACTTTTGCCACACATTCCGCAAAACATTCTTATATTTGAGCTCTAATATAGAATTTGTTAAAAAATTGCAACAAAAATGGTATTTCAAATGCATTTAAATCCAATGCAAACTTTATTGGATAATATGATTTGCATAAATCAATTCATTTCTCAATTACCAGAATTTTCATTTCATTCCAGAATATATTGTAATTCAGTTCTTCCCATCTCTTCTCCAAATCTGTTTGAAAACAAATTATTAATTTAAAAGTTTATAAAATCAGAGTCTATTCTAACGAGTATTTTGGTTTACAGTATTTATATTCTTATTCTGCTGTATATTATCGATGATTAATCATTGAGCGAATGTAAGGCACAGAATGTCATTTCTCTTAAGTAAAAGACACTTCTTTGCAATGCATTATTTGTTGGTTTTATTATCATTTGTACTCTTAGTTTATTCTGTATAGAAAGTCAATATAAGAGAGCATATATTTAGCTAAAAACAGCCCCATTTCAGCCATTTTTCAAATAACATTCTTCTAAACTATTTTTCAAAATAAAATACAATCTGAGTTAACTGATCAGTGATAGTCGGCCTGATATTTCATGAATGAATTATTCATTTTGTATTCCTAAATAAATTGATTGCTTTCTGTTATAACATTCTGTAATCAATATTAATATAATACAAATATAAAGACTGATAATAACAAAGCACAAAATTAATGCTTAAATTAAATACTGAATAAACCTTTTTATGAGTTTATATTAAATTTTCATTAAATATTAAGTATTTTTATATAATAAACAAATTTTCAGTGAATTTATAATGAACTCAATTTGTTATCATCGACATCATAAGCAGGGATGTCCAGTAAAACGACTCTTGGGAGGAGTTTTGTCTAATTTACCCCAATCACAAGAGGTATAAAATGTGTAAATTTGATCCATCTCTAAAATATTAAAAATTTATGCGATAATACTTATGTGAAAATCCTTGCGGGGTATTCAGTGAATATATTCCTGTTTACACAATACTGTATGTATTCGAAATATATTGTTAATTATTAACAAAATTAAAGTATTTTGAACAGACAAACATTTACCCTGTCAGATATATTTCATTTATATTCCAGCAATCTTTTGTTTACAGAGAATGTGCTCACTCATTTAATTTTGTACATTTGAAACGAGTATTAAATGAAAGACATTTAATCTGTGAACTAAAAGCTCTAAATTGATTATAAATTTCAATTTATATAAAACTATTGATTATTTCAACATTAGCTTGACTCTATTAACTTTTTATACTGTTATACAGTATATTACAGTAATACTAAATATAAATATAAAACAAAGTTTAACTTATTTTTATTCCAAAGATTTTCTTTTAAAGTAAATAATTATGAATTAAGTTTATGAATCAAAAATTAAGCTTGATCAATAAATAGAACTTAAAATGTCTAATATTATATAAGCGAAAACTAATTTACACAATAGAGTTGACTTGCATTCAATGTAATTCTAATACAATTAAGTTCTAAGCATTCGATTTCATCAGAATTGACTCAATTAGATAAATAAGAAAATTATAATCATATGAGTTTTGTTTAATACGATTGACCTTGGGTACAATTTTTAAATTAGAATTAACCAAGAGCTTAGAGAGATTGACCAAGCCGAGAAAATTTGAATATTTGTTTATACATATGTCAAATATTTAGTATACACAGTGTGTGCACATCAATAATATTGACAACTATTGTCAGACAAGTACAGTATCACTGCGTGTATTGATAGCAAACAAATTGAAAATATTGAAAGATTTTCGAAATCAATAGATTGAATGTAAATAGAAATTACAATTCAGTTGATTCGACACATATTTGACACTAATTGTGAAACAAACAAAGGAAGGCTTCATTTTGATTTCATCCATATAGAATTATCTAAGCGTAACTTATAAGAACATCTCTACAATAGACTATATAGTAGGGATGTGCAAGGTCCAAAATGTCAGGGAGTAATTTTGTAAATTTTTCCCAAAATTGACGGGGGTCCCAAAATAAACTCAACAGATTTGGCCCACAATTTTTTGCCCAACCAAGAGGGTATCAAATTCATCGAAAAAGGCCACTGAAATTTTCTGAGAAGGGGTATTTTGTCTATACGCCCTTGCACATCCCTACTATATAAAGTATGGCTTACTCTTCAAACTCATTTTTTTCGCCCGAAATATATTGCTTTGATTACGAAAATTCTCAGCTTTTCTACACTTGTTGTACACAAAACAAAACTAATGACTATTAAAATATATGCGAATATTAAAGCATTAAATGATCCGAAAATTTTAAAACTAACATAAAATAAAAAATATTGTTATTACACAAGCAATAGAGCTACTACTGTAATGCTACTGGGGCTGTGCTTTTGGTGCAGTTACAGTAGTGCACTGGTATTTGCTAACTGTTATTGCTTTTTGTGCTGAACTCATCAACAATGAATTATAAGCACAATTCCTTTGTCTAACTCATCCATCTTATAATATCCAAGCTTTGAATTGACTGAACAATAGTTTAGTCCAAATGAGAACGAGTTATGTTTTTTGCGTGCATTGCTTAACACGCGATAAATGCTGTGAAATATTTCCATACAATACATACGAAATTTTTACAGATTTAAGCTTAACCTTCGCTGCCTTCTGTGTGATGGCCAAAGTGGGAATACAGACCAGAATGAATTTGATTGAGCGACCCAGAGTAAATATGAAATTATTCAGAATAAGTCGCTTAAAATTTATGACTTTATTCCACTCAAAGTCAAGTCAATAAAAATTGTTTCGAATGAATGATCAAAAATGAAAAAATGACTTTTCATACGTCCCTTGAGATGAGTCGGACTAAATGCTCGGGAGAGTCAGTTTATTGGCCATATCTGAATAGGAGGTATAGTTTTGGGAATTTTCTCTATTTTTCATTTCATGAGGTTTTTTATGAAAAACGAGCGGTTTTTTAATAGCAAGCGTAACATCATTTGACAACTGGAACATAGTTTCCATAGAGATATACTTTAGTGAACAGCACAGGCAGTAGCAATAGCACAGTACGATACTGTATGCTTAACTGTTTCAATCAAAGACAGGTAATATCAGTGAGCACTGGATTTTATCTGTTCGTATCAAATACCGAGAAAAAGAAATCCAAAGACAAATTTTATTCACTAATCTGTTTGTATCATATCTTAAGTGCATTTGTCAGACAGTGAACGACTAATGCATTGCTGACAACATATTTTAAATCTGGATTTTCTTACAGTATTTACAATACAGAGAAACAGAAAAAATCTATGCATTCATTATTTAAAGAAAAAAAATATTTTAATATAAAATAAAAATCGAAACCTATTAGTTTGGCTATAGTTTATGCTCTATGTTGATTTAAAATATGGTGAGGGGTATATTTAGATTTGTAGTCAATATCTCAACTAATGTTATGTTAGTTAAAACCTCTATTAAAGTGCTGTTTAAAGAAAATATTTATTTTGAATATTGAAGTTCTTCTCCATATTTTTGAAGTACAGTATATACTGTACTGTACTGTATGTGAACATTAAGAGTATATAATTCAGATTTGAAAATGAATTCATCGAAACTGTTTATGACTTATAAATAGAAATAAACTTATCTTTAATTGAAATTATATTTAGATTTATATCTGTTTTCAACAGTTTATGAAAATACGAATAATATTTTAATTAAAAAATTATATCAATTTTTACTTTAAATACTTGAAAACTTTATTTTATATTTAACATAAAATTTTGATTAATTTATAAGTAGATAACTTGGATATATACCCAGAATATCCAATTCTATGGCACTGAACATATTTGGGTACAGAATCGCTATTAAAATAGTAGAAAAGAGCGAAAATCAATGAAATATTTCGGAAATTATGAAAAATTTGTGCAAAAAGCTCTTGATTTTTATGCTAATAATGTGAACTAATGTTCATTTATGATAACGTGAATGGATTTCTAATTACTTTATCGCATATTATAGTCTAGTTTAGTGTGAGGTCAGCCAAAGTCAAACATTTCTATTCAATATTGGATTTCGAATAAATAATTCAATGAGAATACAGATTATTAGATAAACTAAAATACGGGATATTAAACATGAAAAACGCTGTTATTATAGGCCTTCGCATATCTTTTCTTCGTATAATTAGGGCCTAATTAAAAAAAGAAAATTTGAGCGAAATGCTCAAGGGGCTCACAATTATTCAATACTAAGTTTTGGCTACTGTGCACCCTGCACTTAAATGTTCCATTGGCAGCAAATGTGTCATTTCAGTCCAAATTTGCCTCCAATTAATGAATGGCTAATTGGAGTGAATGCGACCAATAATTGTTATTATGTAATAACTGATACAGTGGTCATACTGTTCATACTGGCCATACTGGCCATGCAGTACAAGTTAGGTTTATTTTAGCCACATCTGTAACTGATCTGAATGATTCACTGTAATTGATAATTTCATACAAAGATGAAACTATGATATCAATAGATGTAAGTGAATTTGACCAAGGTAATAAATATTTAGCCATGCCAACTGTATTCAAAAATACATTTAGCCCACATAATTTCATATAACTATACATTTTTAAATGCATTATTTTTTCGTTTCCTATTATCATATTATTATTATTATAGGCTGTGAATCTTGGCTACCCCTACAGGAATTGATTACTGAATTTTATTACTAAAATGATCTCTTCTACGAAATAATTTACAGTGAATTTGCAAATACTATTCGAAATATAATTTTAATTATTATTTCATTTAATCAAATCGATTCGTTAGAATAAAATAAATATAATTCTTGTCTTTCAATTGTTTGCATGTTTTCTGAGTATTAATTAATTTTATTGAATACTTGTCTATATATAAGACTAATTAATTAGTAGACAATTGACGCAAACAACACAATACACAGGATTTTATGAATAAATGTCTATAAACTAATAGAAATCATTAATCTTTTGTCTTTATTACTATGCACTCAACTGCTCTGGGCTTATAAACAATGTTTGTTTTGGGATAATTTGGTCAGAATTAATGTATATATTGTAGTGTCCGGTGCTCTCCATTATGACACACATACAGTATTACAGCATTTGATAAAACAAACATTTAAATACATTTCAATGAAATCCTTCAATAATTTTCATTCTGTTTATCAAATAAACAAATTCTTTGAAGAAAACCTTTTTAATGATTATTGAGTAAATGCATTGTTAATACTGTATATAAGTAGCAGATTTGCTAAATAAATATTTACTACTATATTATTGATATATCGATTCTATGTTTACCCCAATGTCTACAAAGAATAAAGAGTTAGAATTTGTTTCATATATTTTCATTCGTGTCTATAATCTGAAGGAAAACATATTAATATTTAATTAAATATTTCAAATCAACTCATTTTGTGTGTAATTTGTTTTATATGATTACAAAAATAACTTTTAATCAATAAATTAAAAATCAGTAATAAAATTGAAAAATTGTTAGATTCGCAAGAATTTGGACGCTGGTCAAACTAACTAGAGCATAGACTCCGCCAATCAATAGACCTCTGCACTGGAATCAACTGGCTCAGTTGAATGTGCAAAGTATTCAAAAGATATTCATCTCTGCATATCCGGTGACTTAAATAAAAGTGTTCACAAAATGTTCGGATAAAACGATTTCGAAATAATTAAAACCAAACATAAATAATAAATGTTTTATTAGTATGTATTGCCAATCAGTTATATTGAGGGCAAATCATTTAGTATTTTAGTGGAGAACTAATGGCTTTGTCGGCTAATCAATCAATTATAATCATATTATTATACATTCATTATTATTATTATTATTATTATTACTAAATATTCTGCCGTTTTATCAAAAGCAACAAAATATAATACCTTTATTTGAATCGATTTCTTCGTATATTTCTTTGCATTCCTATTATTGACACAAATATACAATAATTTTCAAATCCAAGAAATGTTGGGTAAGAATGTCATAAATCAAAATTTATTTGAATCACTGCAGAAAATATGAAATAAAGTCAAAGTAAAAGCAAATGATCGGAGAATTCATGTGATATAAAAATATGATATATTATTCTCTCGATCTCAGCATTAAATGTATTACTAATTGTTTATTGCATTGAACCCAATGTTAATGAATTTACACTTAAGTATAACTTATATAATATGCCATTAATTATATAATACTCAACGATATATTCGGCCAATAAATTCAAACCTAAGTTGAATTCTATGGTCAATAAGCAAAATGAAAGCATTATTCGATCCGTTGCTTATATTCCTTGTAATTCTGATGAATACTATTATTAGTCAATTGTATCGCAAAACCAATTTATTTGGGGCACAACTTATGCGCTTCTGATATCAAGTATAGGAATAAGTCTTTTAGTGAAGACTCTGAAGAGTAACCGAAAGCACATAAAATTAGAGATAAGCGAAACAAAAGCTTTGCTTTTCTTTTATTTAGTTATGTTTAGCAAAAAGAAGGGACAAAATGTTTGGCTCATCATTGCAACCCAATTATTAAGTCGATCGCATTGGGCACAAGTATCGTAACTGAATTAAATGATCGTAAACCTACTGAACAATGATTGTTCAAAAAAAATAATTTATTGCAATACAAATCAATTCAAGTGTTTTTGAATACAATTTTTTTATACAAGTATTGCAGTGAAGTGTCTCTCACAGACTACAGACGTTTACAATAAGATTACATTGATTTTCGTTACAATAATTGCCTGTAAACTAGAATTCATTTGAAATTGCTATACATGTGTCTCAGGTTTGCTTATAATTATTTGTATTAGATTAACTCGATTGATTGAGTGACTAGGTTCATTTTAATTATTTATATTGCAACTGACCCGTCTGCTACTTAAACAATTTAATAACTAATTATATATTTATGCAAATAAATGCAATCAATTAGATGTCTGGTCGTATCAATACAAATAGGTCACCAGGTTCATAATTTAATGAGTTCAGACTACTAAAGTAACTGGCTGATAGTTCAAAGCGTTAAAATACAATGCAACTGAATTGTTCATTGAATCGCATAGAACTGTCCATATCTTGGATATAGGATTAGAGACAACAATGGCATAACATATTGCAATTTATAGTCACTAAGATTGTATAGCATCTTGCTATAATTTCATGTCATTTGCATTTGAAATTCTATTATATATTTATTTAATTATTTTAAGCAAATATCAAACAAAACAATAATTTGGGTAATAATAGAAATAATGCATTAATTTTGGAGAAAATCTATTTATGCAATAGAGAGCTAAACAAGTAATAGAGATCTGATATGAATAACAATTCGTCCAATTCTAGTGACTTCGGCAACGGATTGAGAACTCTTACTGTAAGACAGTGTCACTTATGTCACATTCAATTCCTGTTCAAGTATTTGGAATAAAGCGAAAAATCTAATCAGAAAACGAAGAAAAAGAATAAAATAATGCAATAAAAGGCAACGTATATGAGATTGGGTTCATTTTTGCAATAATTTATTTTATTTTTCACTTTAATCCACAGTTAAAAGCAATTATTTTAAAAACAAATCAATAAATTGTTTATTACGTTAAAAAAGGGCTAATTTAATATAGAAATCCTCTATTCTGTAGAAGACTGGACAGCATTGGTCAGAATACCAGTGTAACCGAAAACGATTTGCACTAATTATATTGTATGCGAACAAAGGCAAAGAGTACTCCAGTTCTCCTTCAAGTGAGCCATAAGAACGATACGAAAGATACGATCTCTTAATTTCATTATCTCTGACTCTTCTCTGTTCCTACAACTCAAATGACAGCAATGTTTTGATTTGTTTGGACTTATTTGTAAAATAAGCGAAAATGTGTTACACTATTATCCACATAATTATTGCCATTGATTTCAGTTTTACAAACTTTCTCTTTCAGTACTAATAGAGTTTTCAATCTTAAACTTATTGCAGGCATAGATCCGGAATAAATTGTGGACACATTTTCATATGTTTGCAATTTATAAAATGTATGCAAATATTATATAAAATAATTTTTAGTATCGATTGATTACATTTTAATTATTTTCGATTTAAAATATTTTCATTTAATTAAATCTTTTTGAACTCAATTCTAACATTCATTCATACATTCAAAGCCAAGGTTTGCACAAATGTCTACCTATAAGGATAACAAAGCAGAGTATTTAAATAGGCCAGGGGTCTACCAATAATATGTAAATTAACTTATTTTCTTAAATTCATCCCAACCCATGATATTGTGCAGAATATACTCTATTACCCTCATAGCTTCAGCCATCCTTATCCCTCTACTATATGTATGATCAGTATAAGTGACTAAAAGTCTAAAATATTTCGTAACTGATGTCTGTGTGTGTGCTGTCAGGTCTTCATTAAAAACACGTTCACTTTTTAAATGACAAACTATTTCATGTCTGAAATTATTACTTCCAGTCCAACACAATCACGCAATTTGAATGACAGTCTCGACTCTATACATATAGCGTATATGAAGTACTTTTAAAAAAATTCTGTATTGTGTCTGCAGTCGTATTGATTCAAATAATTCATTATTCACTTCAAAGAGAAATAACAGATTTTGTCCATTATTTCAGTGAAAAGAAAACAGAAATATCTTTTGATAATTGCAGAGAACTATTCTGTGAGAAAAGAGCTTAGATGGCCAGGGGCAACTCTGCAATATTGTATGACTCTTGCAAAGAATTCTTAAACAAAAATAACCATCAAATAAAAAGTCAGTTAAATATATTTTTCATAGGTTCCAGGTTACTTTACATCTGTAAATTAAACGAAAGAATTGCAAGGGCAAAAATGGTGGTTCGAATTGTATGCTACAAATAAATCCTTGCTATCCATTAATTGGATATATGAACAAGCATAATATGAAAGAGCTTGTCGATTAGGAAATTATTCTCAATGTCCTCAACTTTAACATTGTTTACATTTTAATTATTTAAAATAAGTTCTAATTTATCCGTTCATTAGTCGTCTTCATCAGTGATATCATACACGAAATGACTACTCGTTTGCAAATATAAATATAATGAAAGAGAGGTCTAATCTGTGCCAAAGTTTGTGAACATGAATCTAAAATAGATTATTTGAAGTGATGTTAATGTCATGTCATGTCTGCTCAATTGTATTATACAGTATAACAGTATTGTATATCTGAATGAAATGTGATTTTAAAGCGAAAAATATAATAGGAATTAGATATTGATTAAAATCTATTCCCAATTCTATGTAAAGAGAAAAACATTTGTAAATGGATGTGAAAGTGAGGATGTGTTGAGTAATTTTCTAAAGCTATAAAGGATTAGCTTTAATATGTGTCAGCCAATGGAAATTCAACTCAATTCTCAAATTCTGTTTCACTGTTTTGCACACAATTGTGCATTAAGTTAGTCGTGAAATATGTGGCGTTCAATACATTGAGCGCTCGAATACATCAAATGCTGTAGTTTTACAAATTGATTGAATGCTAAACTATATTACAGTATAAGATATCTCACACTTTATTCATTCAAACTGAATGTGAATTCTCTTTCTTTTCAACAATAAATGTTTGCGAAGAATAAGATTCTAATATTGATATTCGCTTTCGCTTTCTTAAAATGATTGATATTTCAATCTTACTCTTGAAGTTAGCACAGAATATATGATTAATTCGTTGCCATAAATATTCAATATTCAAAATGATTTAATAAGAGCTTCAAAACTAACAATGCATTTGAATTAAGTGTCATACGAATGGATTGATGGAAATCTCGTTTAATCTATTGATTTATTCACTTTATATAAGTTTATACATTATATCCATTATATCCATTATTTTCACATTTTTGTGATTTTCTTTTTCAATATTTCATGAAAGATGACCTTTAGTTGAATTAATTCGTTGTATTGTATTGTTTTAAATGATATTATTCTTTGATTGAAATATGAAAATAAAAATTAACTGAAGAATAGTAAACATTTTTTGAATGAATGTATGTATAGATGGAAACAAACAATTCAATGAATATTTTATTAATACTTTGGTTCTGATTGACGGGACAGGCATTGAGCCATATCTCGAGCATTACATGTTTGTCAATCTGTCTTCGCTGTCATTTTAAAATTCATTTTTCAATCGTTAAATGCAATGTTAATGTAATGTCGTTTAAACTTATTCCACATTCACGTCAGTCTCCAAACTACTAAAACCTTTATTTTTGCCATTCATTCCGAAACTCTTTCTCTAATCAAAGAGCTTTTGAAAGTATTGCCTAAAACTTATTGATATTAGTGATACTCTACAAGTGAACCGAACCATTTATATTAATAAAATATAAAATAAAGGGCTTTTATGTAATCGCAAACTCTAAACAACTAAACATTAAGCAAACCCTTAATGAATGAGCAGCTCATCCAACAGTGAATTGTATAGCAATTAATTTTGTGTTCGAACCCAAACCCGATTCCTGTTCTTTATCTTCAATACAAACGAATTCCTATTTTATTTATAATTTATTAAACATTAATTCAAAAAATAACGTTTTGTTTAGCCTTTTAATTAACTTTTATTTAATTTTCTTCAAGGAATTCCGTTTCAATTAAAATGATTTTTCTCTTTAAATAAATTAATAGTTTATTTGAAGCAATTCTTTGTTACAAAATTGTTTAGGACTTACATTACTTGGCTTTACATTAGTTCTGCTATTTTTCTTCCGACAAAACTAATGTAAATCCAATGAAACCGCTCAACAATTTGTCCATTAATTCATTCTTATTCTTGTTTTCAATGTTTAGTTCAGTATTTATTTTCTTCGCACTAAAGCATTCAAATATATATAGAGTGTAAACAAGAATTATATTAACAGACAGTATATCATATTTTATGTCATTTTATTCATAAATGTAATACTCTTTTGAAATTTGTGGCTGAAAACTCTGAAAAGAGTGCAGGGTGATTCAGTGTGTGTGTAATCTCAAAGCCGTGATAGAATTCACTGCACTGATACGTTCAAATGTGCTATAAATAAAATTGAACATGGTCCAATTGTTCCATTTTAGCTGTCATTTTATGCCTGCTTATATGCATGGATTTTATCGAGTGTGCTTGACACTATTTTCAATTGAATGCATTCGTAGAATAAACTAATAAGAGTAACGTTTTTTAGAGTTGTCAAAACTGACCAGTTGTGACTTAACAAGATAATTCTTGTTGTTTTATATGAATGAGGGGTACTTTTATTGTAATATCAATTGATATCGTTATGATAGCCATCACTGATGCCATACATACAGTAAATTGTATACAAGAATATACAATACGTGTTGTATTCAATATATCTTATACTCTGTATACCCAATGGTTTAGTTTCTATTAAAGTTTGATAACAGTGTAAGTTATTATTGCAATTCCTATTCCTATTCCTACTTTCCCTTCTGTCTGAGCCATCGATCCAAAACAAACTGATCGAAAGTTCAATATTTATAAAATGATAGAAAGTTTAAATTTTAACTCTAAGAACAAACGATAAAAGCGTTCGACAGAAGAAAATATTTGTGTTCTCCTCAAACATAACATATTTTTTGTGTCAATTTATAGCCATTTATTTGTTTGCTTAGACTCTGCTCTCGTTTGCTTCGAAAAGAATAAGATTAATAACATTTACTTCCATTACAGCAAAGAATACAATACTTTCTTAAGAATAAAAATATTTTTCGTCACTTCACACAATTCACAGTATTGTCATTCAGAGCTTCGGTTTAGCCCTCTTTTCTCAATTATGTGCAAGTTACTTTTTTTTAACAATTCTCTTCTTTTTCCATTCGATTTGTGTAAACAATATGTGACGAAAATTTTTTTTTGATAGTAATGCCTGAATATTATGAACTTTAACTAAACTAACTCGAAATCATCTAAAACAGTGACAGATCTTATTGAAAGTGTCAGAACTTTTAGACAAAATAAATATTTTGTTTAATTCCTCTATTGATAAATGAGTTATTAGAGTAAAGGAATATTTTACACAAAAATCCCATTACTATAAGCGCTGTATTTGTTTTGACTCGACTTTAATTATCTTTTGTTCTTCTGATAACTTATTTTTTCTTAAGATCCAAAAATCAATTTCATGTTTGCATAATATCAGGGACAAAATCATTTTGTTCTATTCATATTCTATTAACTGATTTGATTGATTTGTTCGTTTAAAGTTGGAAATACACCACAAAAACAGTCTGCAGTATATTATTTGATTGATTGCATTGAAATCCTGATAATTGAGTTCTTTGGCAGCAAATCGATTGAGTATTTCCATTGAATCAATCATTTCTTTAAAATTTAAAGCAATCCATAATAAATATAGTTAAAAGAATTTAATAAAATTGAACCTGCTTTTTCTCCAGCAGCCAGCTCATTCTCGTTTACATTTTTTGAAGCCATTTCTCATTTACTATATCCGAAATTGTGATATTTGAACATCTTTTGACCCTGACTATGCTGTTATGCCAGAGATAGGCAATGGGGGTATACCCCCTGTGATTTTGGCTGAGGCTGACCCTCTCTCTCTGTTTTTCAATGATTTGGAGGCGAAAATTAAAAAAGGGGCGCTTTTTAGAGAAAAAATTTATTCATTGTACCCCGTTGTTCAAAATTTGTGGCTTACCCCCCCCCCCTATCGTCAGACCCATTGCCTATCTCTGTGTTTTACTTTGTGACGGCCGTTAGTGAACTGCAGGGAGGTCCCAGTGTGGGTCTGCCGGCTGAGCTGTAGGAGGCGCGTGCACACA